>JAWPHD010008998.1:0-108849 GCA_037043455.1 Cyrtodaria siliqua | reverse complement strand
CATAAACGAGGGTAAGAACTCATATTGTTATACATAAACGAGGGTAAGAACTGACTGTTATACATAAACGAGGGTAAGATCTCATATTGTTGTTATACATAAATGAGGGTTAAGAACTCATATTGTTATACATAAACGAGGGTAAGAACTCATATTGTTATACATAAACGAGGGTAAGATCTCATATTGTTATACATAAATGAGGGTAAGAACTCATATTGTTGTTATACATAAATGAGGGTAAGAACTCATATTGTTATACATAAACGAGGGTAAGATCTCATATAGTTAAACATAAACGAGGGTGAGAACTCATATAGATATACATAAACGAGGGTAAGAACTCATATTATTATACATAAACGAGGGTAAGATCTCATATAGTTAAACATAAACGAGGGTAAGAACTCATATAGTTGTACATAAACGAGGGTAAGAACTCATATTTGTTATACATAAACGAGGGTAAGAACTCACTGTTATACATAAACGAGGGTAAGATCTCATATTGTTGTTATACATAAATGAGGGTAAGAACTCATATTGTTAAACATAAACGAGGGTAAGAACTCATATAGTTGTTATACATAAACGAGGGTAAGAACTCATATTGTTATACATAAACGAGGGTAAGATCTCATATAGTTATACATAAACGAGGGTAAGAACTCATATTGTTATACATAAACGAGGGTAAGATCTCATATTGTTGTTATACATAAACGAGGGTAAGAACTCATATTGTTATACATAAACGAGGGTAAGATCTCATATAGTTATACATAAACGAGGGTAAGAACTCATATAGTTATACACAAACGAGGGTAAGAACTCATATTGTTATACATAAACGAGGGTAAGAACTGACTGTTATACATAAACGAGGGTAAGATCTCATATTGTTGTTATACATAAATGAGGGTTAAGAACTCATATTGTTATACATAAACGAGGGTAAGAACTCATATAGTTATACATAAACGAGGGTAAGAACTCATATTGTTATACATAAACGAGGGTAAGAACTCATATAGTTATACATAAACGAGGGTAAGAACTCATATTGTTATACATAAACGAGGGTAAGAACTCATATAGTTATACATAAACGAGGGTAAGAACTCATATTGTTATACATAAACGAGGGTAAGAACTGACTGTTATACATAAACGAGGGTAAGATCTCATATTGTTGTTATACATAAATGAGGGTTAAGAACTCATATTGTTATACATAAACGAGGGTAAGAACTCATATAGTTATACATAAACGAGGGTAAGAACTCATATTGTTATACATAAACGAGGGTAAGAACTCATATTGTTGTTATACATAAATGAGGGTAAGATCTCATATTGTTGTTATACATAAATGAGGGTAAGAACTCATATTGTTATACATAAACGAGGGTAAGAAGTCATATTGTTATACATAAACGAGGGTAAGATCTCATATAGTTAAACATAAACGAGGGTAAGAACTCATATAGATATACATAAACGAGGGTAAGAACTCATATTGTTATACATAAACGAGGGTAAGATCTCATATAGTTAAACATAAACGAGGGTAAGAACTCATATAGTTATACATAAACGAGGGTAAGAACTCATATTGTTATACATAAACGAGGGTAAGAACTCACTGTTATACATAAACGAGGGTAAGATCTCATATTGTTGTTATACATAAATGAGGGTAAGAACTCATATTGTTAAACAT
This sequence comes from Cyrtodaria siliqua, assembly GCA_037043455.1. Taxonomy (NCBI): domain Eukaryota; kingdom Metazoa; phylum Mollusca; class Bivalvia; order Adapedonta; family Hiatellidae; genus Cyrtodaria; species Cyrtodaria siliqua. The sequence goes on along the minus strand of JAWPHD010008998.1, from coordinate 107,126 downwards.
AAACGAGGGTAAGAACTCATATAGTTATACATAAACGAGGGTAAGAACTCATATTGTTATACATAAACGAGGGTAAGATCTCATATAGTTAAACATAAACGAGGGTAAGAACTCATATAGATATACATAAACGAGGGTAAGAACTCATATTGTTATACATAAACGAGGGTAAGATCTCATATAGTTAAACATAAACGAGGGTAAGAACTCATATTGTTATACATAAACGAGGGTAAGAACTCATATAGTTATACATAAATGAGGGTAAGATCTCATATAGATATACATAAACGAGGGTAAGAACTCATATTGTTATACATAAACGAGGGTAAGAACTCATATAGTTATACATAAACGAGGGTAAGAACTCATATAGTTATACATAAACGAGGGTAAGAACTCATATTGTTGTTATACATAAACGAGGGTAAGATCTCATATTGTTGTTATACATAAATGAGGGTAAGAACTCATATTGTTATACATAAACGAGGGTAAGAACTCACTGTTATACATAAACGAGGGTAAGATCTCATATTGTTGTTATACATAAATGAGGGTAAGAACTCATATTGTTATACATAAACGAGGGTAAGAACTCATTGTTATACATAAACGAGGGTAAGAACTCATATTGTTATACATAAACGAGGGTAAGAACTCACTGTTATACATAAACGAGGGTAAGATCTCATATTGTTGTTATACATAAATGAGGGTAAGAACTCATATTGTTATACATAAACGAGGGTAAGAACTCACTGTTATACATAAACGAGGGTAAGATCTCATATTGTTGTTATACATAAATGAGGGTAAGAACTCATATTGTTATACATAAACGTGGGTAAGAACTCATATAGATATACATAAACGAGGGTAAGAACTCATATAGTTATACATAAACGAGGGTAAGAACTCATATTGTTATACATAAACGAGGGTAAGAACTCACTGTTATACATAAACAAGGGTAAGATCTCATATTGTTGTTATACATAAACGAGGGTAAGAACTCATATTGTTATACATAAACGAGAGTAAGATCTCATATTGTTGTTATACATAAACGAGGGTAAGATCTCATATTGTTGTTATACATAAACGAGGGTAAGAACTCATATTGTTATACATAAACGAGGGTAAGAACTCATATAGTTAAACATAAACGAGGGTAAGAACTCATATAGATATACATAAACGAGGGTAAGAACTCATATTGTTATACATAAACGAGGGTAAGAACTCATATAGTTATACATAAACGAGAGTAAGAACTCATAGTTATACATAAATGAGAGTAAGAACTCATAGTTATACATAAACGAGGGTAAGATCTCATATAGTTATACATAAACGAGGGTAAGAACTCATATTGTTATACATAAACGAGGGTAAGAACTCATATAGTTATACATAAACGAGAGTAAGAACTCATAGTTATACATAAATGAGAGTAAGAACTCATAGTTATACATAAACGAGGGTAAGAACTCATATTGTTAGGTAAGAACTCATAGTTATACATAAACGAGGGTAAGAACTCATATAGTTATACATAAACGAGGGTAAGAACTCATATTGTTATACATAAACGAGGGTAAGAAGTCATATTGTTATACATAAACGAGGGTAAGAACTCATATTGTTATACATAAACGAGGGTAAGATCTCATATAGTTAAACATAAACGAGGGTAAGAACTCATATTGTTATACATAAACGAGGGTAAGAACTCATATAGTTATACATAAATGAGGGTAAGAACTCATATTGTTATACATAAACGTGGGTAAGAACTCATATAGATATACATAAACGAGGGTAAGAACTCATATAGTTATACATAAACGAGGGTAAGAACTCATATTGTTATACATAAACGAGGGTAAGAACTCACTGTTATACATAAACAAGGGTAAGATCTCATATTGTTGTTATACATAAACGAGGGTAAGAACTCATATTGTTATACATAAACGAGAGTAAGATCTCATATTGTTGTTATACATAAACGAGGGTAAGATCTCATATTGTTGTTATACATAAACGAGGGTAAGAACTCATATTGTTATACATAAACGAGGGTAAGAACTCATATAGTTAAACATAAACGAGGGTAAGAACTCATATAGATATACATAAACGAGGGTAAGAACTCATATTGTTATACATAAACGAGGGTAAGAACTCATATAGTTATACATAAACGAGAGTAAGAACTCATAGTTATACATAAATGAGAGTAAGAACTCATAGTTATACATAAACGAGGGTAAGATCTCATATAGTTATACATAAACGAGGGTAAGAACTCATATTGTTATACATAAACGAGGGTAAGAACTCATATAGTTATACATAAACGAGAGTAAGAACTCATAGTTATACATAAATGAGAGTAAGAACTCATAGTTATACATAAACGAGGGTAAGAACTCATATTGTTAGGTAAGAACTCATAGTTATACATAAACGAGGGTAAGAACTCATATAGTTATACATAAACGAGGGTAAGAACTCATATTGTTATACATAAACGAGGGTAAGAACTCATATAGTTATACATAAATGAGGGTAAGAAGTCATATTGTTATACATAAACAAGGGTAAGAAGTCATATTGTTATACATAAACGAGGGTAAGAACTCATATTGTTATACATAAACGAGGGTAAGAACTCATATAGTTATACATAAATGAGGGTAAGAAGTCATATTGTTATACATAAACAAGGGTAAGAAGTCATATTGTTATACATAAACAAGGGTAAGAAGTCATATTGTTATACATGAACGAGGGTAAGAACTCATATTGTTATACATAAACGAGGGTAAGAACTCATATTGTTATACATAAACGAGGGTAAGAACTCATATTGTTATACATAAACGAGGGTAAGAACTCATATTGTTATTACTAACTGCTTTATTCATGGGCCATACTTCATTTAAAAATACATAAAAAATAATTTCGAAAATATTATATGCTGTCTTTGAGCCAATTTTGGCTCCAATGTCTCCAATTTGGCTCCAACTTTTTTCATTCGGCGAAATTGGTTGCAAAAGGAAAAAAATGGCCAGAGGAGGCCCTGCTGTTCTTCATTTACTTGTTATTGTTTAAAGGCGGTGTGAGTTGTTCTTCATTTACTTGTTATTGTTTAAAGGCGGTGTGAGTTGTTCTTCATTTACTTGTTATTGTTTAAAGGCGGTGTGAGCTGTTCTTCAGTTTAAAGGCGGTGTGAGTTGTTCTTCATTTACTTGTTATTGTTTAAAGGCGGTGTGAGCTGTTCTTCAGTTTAAAGGCGGTGTGAGTTGTTCTTCATTTACTTGTTATTAGCTAAAGGTGGTGTGAGTTGTTCTTCATTTACTAGTTATTAGCTAAAGGTGGTGTGAGTTGTTCTTCATTTACTTGTTATTAGCTATTAAAAGGTGGTGTGAGTTGTTCTTCATTTACTTGTTATTGTTTAAAGGCGGTGTGAGTTGTTCTTCATTTACTTGTTATTGTTTAAAGGCGGTGTGAGCTGTTCTTCATTTACTTGTTATTGTTTAAAGGCGGTGTGAGTTGTTCTTCATTTACTTGTTATTAGCTAAAGGGCGTGTGAGTTGTTCTTCATTTACTTGTTATTAGCTCTGCTGGCCTTCTATTAGCTCTACTGGCCAAAGGCCAGCAGAGCTTATGGGATGACTGGTTGTCCGTTGTCCGTTAACTTTTGCCTAGTAAAAGGGGTTGATGCACTACCGGTAATTTCAAACAAGATTTATTTAAAACCGCTCTGAAAATCCATCATTTTTCATCCGATCTTTACCAAACATTACCAGATTGTTAATATCAATGAAAGCTTGGACAAGTTCAAAAAACAGCCAGATCGGACCAGCAACTGCGGAGTTATGGCCCTTGAATTAGTTAAAAATGTTATATTTTGCCTCGTTAAGACGATAGGGCCTTCATTTTTCATCTGGTCTTCACCAAACTTTACCAGATTGTTAGAATCAATGAAAGCTCGGACAAGTTTGAAAACCCGCCATATCGGACTAGTAATAGCTGAGTTAGGGCCCTTGATTTCGCTAAAAATACTTTATTTTGCCTCGTTAATATGATAGAGCCTTCATTTTTCATCTGATCTTTACCAAACTTTACCAGATTTTTTTACGTCTATTTTTTTTTTTTTGTAATATTTTTTTTTGATTGATTTTTTGGTTGTTTTTAGAATTTGTTTTGTTAGTATTTTTTTTTTTTTTTAATAATTTATAATTTTCATTTTCTTTTTAATTGCTTTTTTTTTTTTTTTTTTGTTAACACTTTGTTGGATTTGACGAAACTTAACAGAAAGCTATGATTACTAGTTGTGCCTATTGCGTTTTTTTCCAGTTCGTTGATTTTTGATGGAGTTACAGCCTCTTGACGTTTACTTTAAATTTCTTGTCGGCGCTACTCCTCCTAAACGGCTTGTTGGATTTCTACGAAATTTGGCAGGAAGCCTCAGTTTGATGTCTAGTTGTGCAAAGCGTGGTATATCAATGAAATCTTGGACAATTTCGAAAACCAGCTAGATATTGTTAGTAACGACAGAGTTATGGCCCTTGATTTGTTGAAAAATGCTATATTGTATTTTCCTTTGTTAAATCTGTAGTTACTTCATTTTTTATCTGATCTTTACCATATCAGAGCTGTTTTAGCAAGTAGAGCGTCCACAGGCCCTCTTGGGCCTCTTGTTTTAAATTCTCCTAAGAAACCTTGGTTCTTTTTTCTTTAATTAGGAGCTTAGGGGCCCTTGTTGGATCAGTTTTAAATAGAGTTATATGGAAGAACTTCAAAAATCTTCTTCTATGAAACTACAAGAGATAAAGGTTTACTATTGTTTATTTATTATCAGCTTAGGGTACCAAGTTTGTTCAAATGGTGACCCTGGGCTCAAATTTGGTCCCGTCCCAGAAGACACAGTTTTACATAGACTTATACAGGGAAAAACTTCAAAAATCTTCTTCTCTAAAACTATAAGAGCCAAAGGTTTAATATTTTTTATTTAGCATCTGCTTATTGTCCTCTACCAAGTTGTTCAAATGGTGACCCTGAGGTCACAGTTTTACATAGACCGATAAAGGGAAAAACTTAAAAATTCTTCTCTGAAACTACAGGAGCTACAGGTTTAATATTTTGTATTTATTATCAGCTTATGTTCCTCTAAAAGTTGTTCAAATAGTGACCCTGGGGTCTTATTTGGCCCCGCCACAGGAGTCATATTTTACATAGACTTATATATAGGGAAAAACTTTGAAACTGCAAGCATCAAAGGTTTAATATTTTGAATTTACACTCAGCTTATGGTCCTCTACCAAGTTTGTTTGAATGTGACCCTGGGGTCAAACTTGGCCCCACCCCAGGGGTCACAAGTTTACATAAAGTTACATTGGGAAAAACTTAAAAAAATCTCTTCTCTGAAACTACAAGAGCCAGAGGCTTAATATTTTGTATTTACCATCAATTTATGGTCTTCTATCCAGTTTATTCAAATGGTGACCCTGGAATCAAATTTGGCCATGTCCCTGGGGTCACATGTTTTACATAGACTTATATAGGGACAAACTTAAAAATTCTTCTCTGAAATAACAAGAGCCAACAGTTTAATATTTTGTACTTACACTCAGCTTGTTGTCCTCTACCAAGTTTGTTCAAATGGTGACCCTAGGTCAAATTTGGCCTTACCCCCGGATCACATGTCAAACTTGGTTTGAGTGTTTATATTAACGAAAGTTTTTGTTTTAAAGCCAGCCAAACTTGAACCAAATATATCCCTCCCCTATATCTTGGTAATTGAAGACACTTTAAAAAAAACTAGTTTGATATTGCCATAACTGACGCACATTCCTTCTATTTTTTTAAAGGCCGTGAGAGTTGTTCTTCTTTTACTTGTTATTGTTTTAAAGGCCGTGAGAGTTGTTCTTCATTTACTTGTTATTGTTTTAAAGGCCATGTGAGTTGTTCTTCTTTTACTTGTTATTGTTTTAAAGGCCGTGAGAGTTGTTCTTCATTTACTTGTTTTAAAGGCCGTGAGAGTTGTTCTTCATTTACTTGTTATTGTTTTAAAGGCCGTGAGAGTTGTTCTTTATTTACTTGTTATTGTTTTAAAGGCCGTGAGAGTTGTTCTTCATTTACTTGTTATTGTTTTAAAGGCCGTGAGAGTTGTTCTTCATTTACTTGTTATTGTTTTAAAGGCCGTGAGAGTTGTTCTTCATTTACTTGTTATTGTTTTAAAGGCCGTGAGAGTTGTTCTTCATTTACTTGTTATTGTTTTAAAGGCCGTGAGAGTTGTTCTTCATTTACTTGTTATTGTTTTAAAGGCCGTGAGAGTTGTTCTTCATTTACTTGTTTTAAAGGCCGTGTGAGTTGTTCTTCATTTACTTGTTATTGTTTTAAAGGCCGTGAGAGTTGTTCTTCATTTACTTGTTATTGTTTTAAAGGCCGTGAGAGTTGTTCTTCATTTACTTGTTATTGTTTTAAAGGCCGTGAGAGTTGTTCTTCATTTACTTGTTATTGTTTTAAAGGCCGTGAGAGTTGTTCTTCATTTACTTGTTATTGTTTTAAAGGCCATATGAGTTGTTCTTCATTTACTTGTTATTGTTTTAAAGGCCGTGAGAGTTGTTCTTCATTTACTTGTTATTGTTTTAAAGGCCGTGAGAGTTGTTCTTCATTTACTTGTTATTGTTTTAAAGGCCATATGAGTTGTTCTTCATTTACTTGTTATTGTTTTAAAGGCCATATGAGTTGTTCTTCATTTACTTGTTATTGTTTTAAAGGCCGTGAGAGTTGTTCTTCATTTACTTGTTATTGTTTTAAAGGCCGTGTGAGTTGTTCTTCATTTACTTGTTATTGTTTTAAAGGCCGTGAGAGTTGTTCTTCATTTACTTGTTATTGTTTTAAAGGCCATATGAGTTGTTCTTCATTTACTTGTTATTGTTTTAAAGGCCGTGAGAGTTGTTCTTCATTTACTTGTTATTGTTTTAAAGGCCGTGAGAGTTGTTCTTCATTTACTTGTTATTGTTTTAAAGGCCGTGAGAGTTGTTCTTCATTTACTTGTTATTGTTTTAAAGGCCGTGAGAGTTGTTCTTCATTTACTTGTTATTGTTTTAAAGGCCGTGTGAGTTGTTCTTCATTTACTTGTTATTGTTTTAAAGGCCGTGAGAGTTGTTCTTCATTTACTTGTTATTGTTTTAAAGGCCGTGTGAGTTGTTCTTCATTTACTTGTTATTGTTTTAAAGGCCGTGAGAGTTGTTCTTCATTTACTTGTTATTGTTTTAAAGGCCGTGTGAGTTGTTCTTCATTTACTTGTTATTGTTTTAAAGGCCGTGAGAGTTGTTCTTCATTTACTTGTTATTGTTTTAAAGGCCGTGTGAGTTGTTCTTCATTTACTTGTTATTGTTTTAAAGGCCGTGAGAGTTGTTCTTCATTTACTTGTTATTGTTTTAAAGGCCGTGAGAGTTGTTCTTCATTTACTTGTTATTGTTTTTTACGGTCTGTGTGAGTTGTTCTTCATTTACTTGTTATTATTTTACAGGCCGTGTGAGCTGTTTTTTAACCCTCTGTTGCACGAGAGCATATACGTGCTAGATGCCACGAAGCTTGATGCCAACCACATGGTAGTTGTGTACAAGAGGAAGAAGGATGGAGATGTGGAGAGGAGGCTCATACAGGGGCCCACTGTGTTTGTACCAGATGCAGAGGAATGGTGAGTCACAACCCTGTTTTGTTTGCTTACATTAATACAATAGCAGAATAAGACCCAATAGGGTTTAACACGCCCTGGACTTGCAGTTAGCCATGTATTGGTGTGATGATGGACACAGGGTCCATATAGATAGCCATGTATTGGTGTGGTGATGGACACAGGGTCCATGTAGGTAGCCATGTATTGGTGTGATGATGGACACAGGGTCCATGTAGGCAGCCATGTATTGGTGTGTTGATGGACACAGGGTCCATGTAGGTAGCCATGTATTGGTGTGATGATGGACACAGGGTCCATGTAGGTAGCCATGTATTGGTGTGATGATGGACACAGGGTCCATGTAGGTAGCCATATATTGGTGTGATGATGGACACAGGGTCCATGTAGGTAGCCATGTATTGGTGTGATGATGGACACAGGGTCCATGTAGGTAGCCATGTATTCGTGTGATGATGGACACAGGGTCCATGTAGGTAGCCATGTATTGGTGTGATGATGGACACAGAGTCCATGTAGCTAGCCATTTATCAGGGCTCAAGGTTCCAAGTTCAAGAGAGAAAGTTTGCCCAAATGAAGGAGAGGTTCTCAATCATTTTCAAGTTTTTCCTTCTTTGTATCATGTCAGAAACCTCTTTCCAGTCACTGACTGGGAGAAGTCAGAAGATTGAGACAGCAGTTTTAGCCCGCTTCTCCCCGTCGCTTATGCCCTGATTTATGGTTTTACACAGAGTAAGTGATAGATTCTGTTGAATAGATTATATAAAAATATTGCATCCCAGTGAGGGTGACAGTGGATATTGTCAACCTGAGGAAAATAATGTCAACCGAGGCGAAGACGAGGTTGACATTATTTTTCCGAAGTTTGACAATATCCACTGTCACCCTCACTGGGATGCAATATTTATTTTATTATACCGAACAAATGTTTTGATTAAAATTTAAATATATGAGGGGAAAAAAATCCCGATATTTTTTTTTTTTAAATTTATATTTGTATACTAGTTTTGATTTAAAGTAACAAATCTGCTCACCACATTTTTTTTATTGTTGTTTGGTAAACCAAGCGTCTTACGATTGACATAACTTCAACTGTATTTTAATATTATAAGCGTCCACCGATTTCCAATTGCCAAAGAGTGTCGTTATTAGAAAAACCCAAAACCTATTTTTATACTTCCTGTGATGTCATAATCGTGTAACAGTAAAAATTGTTTACCGGTAAAAACAGTAAAAATTGCTTCACGCTAAGGGTATGGGCAATTTATACAGGAGTGTAAACGTGAGGTATAATAATAAGGGCTATTCCATTAAAACATAACAGGAACCCCAGGAAGGCAATTTAATAAACATCAGTCTATGGGTGAACCCTTTCTTATGAAATTTGGTACTTTACACTTTAATTTTGCATCTATGAGTGGGTGTATAATTTCAAAAGTGCCTTTCTGTGGCCCCATGTTTGTTTTAATGGAATAGCCCTAAACTGAACCAAGTCTGCATTTTTATCTTCTTTCATAAGATTTTACATGTATGAATAAAATCTGTTTCTTACAGACTGAATGACACAGTTTTTATGTATTAGTGACACATTGTATATCTTCTGTAAAGTGTCTATATGGTATGGTAACTAATGTTTATATACATGTGTTACGCCTTAAGCAAGAGTACTTGTTTATCGAGTTTAACAACAGTACTAGTTTCTACAATCATGATTTGTGGTACTATATTAGTATTACAATAACAAGGCCATTAATTAAACCAGGTGTGAAACATCCTCCATTGTGACACCCAGATTTATGTATAATGTACAATACAATTAAACAGACCTTATGACCAAAGTCACGAGGTGACCACACAGGGGCAGACAGTGCTGACACTGAAGATTAAAGTTCATACATTTTCCTGATGACTTCCTCATTGATATCGAAGTTAGTTTCAGATTTAATTGTGTCATTTTGTTTAATGGCTTCTTCCTTTTCCCCCTTCCTAATCATGATTTCACCCTTTTCACCCTCTTCCACCTTAAACGAATACTGTGACCTGTAATAGTTGTCTAGGATGTGGTGGAAATAAAAACGTTTAACATTGTTGTTTTTCTACACTAGGATTGAGTATGATTAAAATGCTTTTCTGTAAAAAGACTAATTATGATGAATGACTAATTACTTGATAAAAGCATAAAAGTACTTTACGATGAATTATTTATTTTCAGGTTGCATGAATTTAAATGGCATGGTACAGATTCAGAAAATAAAACAAGAATGATTCCTGGGAAGGACAAGTTTACCCAGCTGGCGGCTATAGCCGAGCAGTTTTACTATAATGTAAGTTCATACAGGTGGTCTTAAGTTTAGCTTCCTAAATAAAAGTGACGATACCCTTTTATCAGCTATCTACCTGAATGGATTTCCAGATCAGGGAGACTTTGTTTAGCAATTTTGTCACCTCTCAAAACATGTTGAAAATATGTTACTTACTTTCTTACTTAAGGAAGTGTGGATTCTTACAGATGGATTGAGGTATACAGTGCTGGTTATACTCGGGAAAAAGTGGATGGTCTACTTTCATCATTTAAAATAGACACTCATACATAGCCTAAAATTTGCTGGAAAATGACGTTAAACACCAAACAAATCTTATAAGTCACTTACACATGCATGGCGTTGCTGTAAAATTCCATTTCGTATCATGACATTAAACTCCAAACAAACAAAAACTTTCTTACTTGGTACAGATTTGAGACTGGTACAGATATGAGATTGATACAGATGAAACTGGTACATATATGATACTGGTACATATTTAAGACTAGGTACAGATTTGAAAATTGTGCAGAATGTGAGAATGATACAGATGTGAGAATGGTGCAGATGTGAGCATGGTACAGATGTTAGAATGGTACTGGTGTATGAATGTTACTGATGTATGAATATTACTGATGTATGAATGGTACTGGTGTATGAATGTCACTGATGTATGAATATTATTGATGTATGAATGGTACAGATTTGAGAATGGTACAGATGTATGAATGGTACTGATATGAATGGTACAGATGTATGAATGGTACAGATGTATGAATGGTACAGATGTATGAATGGTACAGATGTATGAATGGTACTGATGTAGGAATGGTACTGATGTAGGAATGGTACTGATGTATGAATGGTACATATGTATGAATAGTATAGGTGTATGAATGGTACTGATGTGTGCATGGTACTGATGTATGAATGGTACTGATGTGTGAATAATACAGATGTAGGAATGGTACTGATGTAGGAATGGTACTGATGTATGAATGGTACTGATGTATGAATGGTACACATGTATGAATAGTATAGGTGTATGAATGGTACTGATGAGTGCATGGTACTGATGTATGAATGTTACTGATGTGTGAATAATACAGATGTAGGAATGGTACTGATGTATGAATTGTATAGGTGTAGGAATGGTACTGATGCTTGAATGGTACTGATGTGTGAATGGTACTAATGTAGGAATGGTACTGATGTATGAATGGTACAGATGTGTGAATGGTACTGATGTGTGAATGGTACTGATGTATGAATGGTACTGATGTATGAATGGTACATATGTGTGAATTGTACTGATGTAGGAATGGTACTGATGTAGGAATGGTACTGATGTATGAATGGTACAGATGTAGGAATGGTACAGATGTAGGAATGGTACTGATGTATGAACAGTACAGATGTAGGAATGGTACTGATGTAGGAATGCTACATATGTGAGAATGCTACAGTTTCTATGTCATTCAAGTCGCACCTTTCAGGTTTTGATCAATCTATATATTAACCTGCAGAAAATGTTTTCATTTCTGTTTACTAAATGTGAATGACTATTCCTTATCTTTCATCTGAATGTTTACTATGCCCAAAATGTTTGAAGATATGTTTTATAATAATATTACGTGTTTTAGGTGAAAGATGTAAGGACAAATGATGACACTATGATTACAGTCAAGCTGATGCTGTTTTATGAACTGAAGGATGTGCTGAAAATGGTAATATTTAGTTTCGTGAATTATGAAGTAAACTACATATACAATAGGATGTATGTTACTTTTATACAAATCTCTGTCAGGATCCTGACAAGGAGCTTTACGCAGTGAATGAACTTTAAAGCTCTGCGTCATGTGGGTTGGCTTCATTTTGGAAGCTTGTTGTATGGGATATTTCATCCTTCTTCTCATCTCCCTTTGAGGTAGCTCTCCTAATACTACCTTATATGATGTGTTAGTGGGATGTAAAACCACATTTCATTTTATATCAAGTGTCTGTAGGGTTTATATCAAGTGTCTGTAGGGTTTATATCAAGTGTCTGTAGGGTGCCTGTAGGGTTTATACCCAAGTGTCTGTAGGGTTTATATCAAGTGTCTGTAGGGTTTATATCAAGTGTTTGTAGGGTTTATATCAAGTGTCTGTAGGGTTTATATCAAGTGTCTGTAGGGTTTATATCAAGTGCCTGTAGGGTTTATATCAAGTGCCTGTAGGGTTTATATCAAGTGCCTGTAGGGTTTATATCAAGTGCCTGTAGGGTTTATATCAAGTGCCTGTAGGGTTTATATCAAGTGCCTATAGGGTTTATATCAAGTGTCTGTAGGGTTCATATCAAGTGCCTGTAGGGTTTATATCAAGTGCCTGTAGGGTTTATATCAAGTGTCTGTAGGGTTTATATCAAGTGTCTGTAGGGTTTATATCAAGTGCCTGTAGGGTTTATGTCAAGTGCCTATAGGGTTTATATCAAGTGTCTGTAGGGTTTATATCAAGTGTCTGTAAGTTTTATATCAAGTGCCTGTAGGGTTTATATCAAATGCCTATAGGGTTTATATCAAGTGCCTGTAGGGTTTATATCAAGTGTCTGTAGGGTTTATATCAAGTGTCTGTAAGTTTTATATCAAGTGCCTGTAGGGTTTATATCAAATGCCTATAGGGTTTATATCAAGTGCCTGTAGGGTTTATATCAAGTGTCTGTATTGTTTATATCAAGTGCCTGTAGGGTTTATATCAAGTGCCTGTAGGGTTTATATCAAGTGTCTGTAAGGTTTATATCATGTGCCTGTAGGGTTTATATCAAATGCCTATAGGGTTTATATCAAGTGCCTGTAGGGTTTATATCAAGTGTCTGTAGGGTTTATATCAAGTGCCTGTAGGGTTTATATCAAGTGTATATAGGGTTTATGTCAAGTGCCTGTAGGGTTTATATCAGGTGCCTGTAGGGTTTATATCACGTGCCTGTAGGGTTTATAGATTCCATGGAGTATGAGTCTGGCACGTTCATTCCTGTTAGGCGCCATATAACCTTTCAGGTGTTGGGTGCCTTAAAATCCAATTGAAGTCATTTCGTTCTTTCTTTTCCTCTTTCTTTTCTCGCTTTTTTCTTTTTCTTTTTCTTTTACAATAAAATCTTTTACATGCATAATATATCACATTCAAAAATTGTCCTGCAAAATGTGTCACATGACGTTTAATACGATAGTTTCTAAATTATTTGTTCTAATATTAAAGATACATTAGGTATTTAACAGCACCTATTTGACTGTCACTTGCACACTAAAAGAGAAGTCGTAGCATTTGTCCTGTTTCCTTTTTATCACCTATCATACAATATTATTAATAAATTTCCTCAACGGTTTAAACATTCCTTGTAAGGTAAGGTTGTTAAGTCAAGTATTAAATTATTAATAGTAGCAGTTTTCATTCAGCATGCAGGAGCTTCCATACCAATGTGTAGCAAATACTTACGTAAAGAGAAGACCTTATCTTCACCCATATACATTGAATTGAATTGAATTGAATGTTGTTTAACGGCTCATCAACACAGTATAGGTTATTTAGAGCCACCCCAGAGAGAGGGAAGGATACATAGGAATCCGGGAACCTGCCCTACTCTTATTATTGAATAGATTCCTATGGTTCTTTAACGTGCTCGGAGGATAGACCGTTACACGAGACCGCCCAGTATACGTCCCCATCCGACGGACGAGGCTAAGGGAAAGTGTCCCTTAATCTGATAAGCACGACTATAATAGCCTTTGCTTCCATTGTAAACCCAGATCAGCCTACGAGTAACTCACAGGGGATCAGGGTTTAGCTGGCAGGCTGATCTGGATTTAAAATGTATTTACTCGCAGGCTGATCTGGGTTTTACAATGTCTTGCTGCTGATCAGTCATTTCCCCCAAAAACACCCCTTTGTCACTTAAATGGAATGGTCTAAATTCAAAGAAAGAACAGTCCATTATATATATGTAGCAGGTTAAGGGTTAATACAAACATAACTAGTCTCTGTGAAGGTATAAACTATACCCATGTGTATTTGTATTTCAGTTGGACACTACACACGATCCAATTTCTGATATGATTAAGTAAGAGTTTGTTATATTCTATTAAATTTTATTTTAGAACACAATTGAAGCAGTTTACTTGCACTGAATCTGAAGAAATGATTAAACTCGTATTTGCTCAAATGTTTATTGAGAATTATATTCAAATATAATACTATTAAAGGGATTGATGACTATTTGCAAATGTTCAATTAGGTTGTATCTTCTTTATTTTTCATGGAATTTTGATAATTCTTTCAGCTGTTCTCAAGTTTTTCAGTGCCCTTTTAAAAAAATGTTTTTCAAAATAGTGCCTCAAACCCTTTAAACAGATTGCCAGCTTACCAGTGTACTGTTATTAAAATGGAGTTGTTTTAAAATGTAGACCAGTGTACCACTCTTATCAGCAACAACAAACAAAACAAACACAATACATTTTTACATTGTATTTAAAGCAGAATAAATAATTCTATGTTTGGCTGTCAGACAAAAAATCAACTTAAAAGTTCCCAGTCTTGAGCTTGTCCTGACAAATTGACTGGCTTTTACCAGTGGCAGAAGAGGTGGTGCATTTATTAAACAACTGGTAGTGAATTCCTTACCATCCAGCTAGATTTTGAGGGTATCACATGCATTGTTTAATAAAACGTTTACAATTTTTTTCAGTGCAATGTGTGCAGATGTTATAGCATTTGTGGGGAAGTTAAGGTAACTACACTTATATTTATTTAATAGTAATTCTTTAGAATTGGTGACAAGACTTTTTGTGTTAAGTTAAATGTGACGTATATCTGCACATTTTAATTACCTGAATTACTCTAATTTTATAAAAATTGCCTATTAAATTGAAAGTAGAAATATTACATACCCATAAAAATAAAATAAAAATGGTAATGTCATATTCTAGAACAATGAAATGGGAACATATTGGCATTATGTTTCTCTATAGTGATCATGTATTGACATATTCAAATCAATCGGAAGATACTTTGAAATTGAGTATTAAAGTCATCCATTTGCAACAAAGAGTGTAGTTTGTAATGCCATTATACTCGTTTCCGTCCTAGTTTATTAATGATGGAAACATATTCATATTGTCCCTGTAGTTTCCTGATGCCCTCCTGCAAGGCCCATCATCATCATTAATTCTGGCATCATCATCGTCATAAATTATTCATTTGTCATTTGTTTAGTTTTGAAGAGTTCCTGAAGGGGTCCTACAAGTTGAGCCAGCTGATAACCTACCCACAACTACAACAGCGGGCAGACAGGATTGGCTATGAAATGCAGAAGATCGTTTTCCGAGGTTATCATTCCAGTGATCAGTTGCAGGTAGAACTTAACATAAACCATTGTTTCTCTCTCAATAAGGTGGCTGCATTGGTCCAGAGGTTATCATTCCAGTGATCAGTTGCAGGTAGAACTTAACATAAACCATTGTTTCTCTCTCAATAAGGTGGCTGCATTGGTCCAGAGGTTATCATTCCAGTGATCAGTTGCAGGTAGAACTTAACATAAACCATTGTTTCTCTCTCAATAAGGTGGCTGCATTGGTCCAGAGGTTATCATTTTGAACTTTGTATTTGGAGATATGGATTCCAGTCTCACTGGGGGCGTCCGTGGCCGAGTGGTTAGAGTCTCTGACTTGCAATCGCCCCTCACCGCTGTAGGTTCGATCCCTCAGGGGCCTAGGAATCTTTATGTGAGGAAGCTATCCAGCTGGCTTGCGGAACGTCGGTGGTTCTACCCAGGTGCCCGCCCGTGCACAAAAATTGCCCGGAGGGGCACCTGGGGTCTTCCTCCACCAGTAGAAGCTGGAAAGTCGCCATATGACCTTAACTGTTGGTGCGACTATAAAATCCGATTCAATTCAATTCAATTTCAGTCTCACTGACATCTCTAGAATACTCTGGTGTGTCCTTTGGTAACCAGGCGGTCCTGTGTATCAGAACCTATCCGATCACGTTAAAAGAACCATAAGAATCTATCTGATTGTAGGTCCCCGATTGATATGCATCCTTCCTCTCTATTTGGGGCAGCTCAAAATAACCTAAACAATGTGCTAATGTGTCTTTAAACCATTCATTTGCTCTGTCAAAAATGTAAAAAGAAATTGCTGTCCTCCAAAGTCAATTTAACTCATTCAGAGTGTTAAGAGGGGTTTTAACATCAATTTGAACAGGTTTTAATACATTTTTAGCTCGACTATTCGAAGAATAAGAGAGCTTATGTAATCACGTTGGTGTCGGCGTCGGTGTCGGCGTCCCACATCAAGGTTTGCGTGTAAGCTGTGTTTACAAGTCTATATCTCTTACATTTCTTATCCTAGCACAACCAAATTTGGCGCCATGGGCTTCCTTATAGCATTACCTTAAGGGCTGCATAAGCAATTTTGGTTCCTGTAACCCATGGGCTCCCATGGAACCCAAATTATGATAGCCCATAAAATGTGTCCCATTTCACATAAAATTTTGCGTGTAAGCTGTGTTTACAAGTCTATATCTCTTACAATTCTTACCCTATCACAACCAAATTTGGCCATTAGCTTCCTTATAGCATTATCTTAAGGGCTGCTTAAGTAATTTTGGTTCCTGTAACACCTGGGCTCCCATGGAACCCAAATTCTGATAGCCCTTTAAATGTGTCTGTTTCACATCAAATTTTGCGTGTAAGCTGTGTTTACAGGTCTATATCTCTTACATTTCTTGTCCTAGCTGAACTAAATTTTGGAATTGGTTTCCTTATAGTATCTTGTAAAGGGTTGGATAAGTAATTTTGTCTTCTGCAAATTCTGGGCTCCCATGGAACCCAAATTGTGATGGCCCATAAAATGTGCAATAAAGGCAGATCTAGGTTTGCATGGTTTGGGATTTCTTAAAGCATTATGCATCTTATTCATACTTCACCCATATTAGAGCTCCCTCCTCCCCCGTCCCTTATTCATACTTCACCCATATTAGAGCTCCCTCCTCCCCCCCACTCCTCCCCCCCCCCCACCCCCACCAACGCCCCACCCCCCTCTCACCCCACTCCACACCTTTTTTTTTTATACATATTTCTGTATTGTTTAGTCAATTCTTACACATATATGTTGCCCCCCCCCCACCCCCACGCCCGCCTCTCCCCCCCCCCCCTCCCCCCCGCCCAACACTTGAATTGTTTTTTGTTTTGTTTTTTTACATATTTCTGTGTAGTTTTGGTCAATTCTTACACATAGTTATGTTGTGCCCCCAAGCCCACCCCACATTGTTGTAGCCTTGTTTTCTGATGGTATATACTAGTTATAAATTTATTATTCTCTGAAAAATCGAATAGTCGAGCTGCGCTGTTCTCCGACAGCTCTTGTATATTGTCCTGCTGGACAATTCTTTGAATTGTATAACCCAAAGTCCTGGTATAAAACTGGCAGTTCTGGTCAGTAATTCACACCGATTGCCGCTATGGCTGGGATATTAACGAAGCTACATCTAAAATTTTCTCTCCTCTCACCGCTGCTGGTTTGAATCCCACTGGGAGCTCGACTTGTCAAGTGAGAAAGTGTCAATTCTTACGGATGACGGGAGGTATACAGTACTGGTTCTGCCGCAGAAAAATGTGGTGGTCTGCCTCTACCACAATATATATACCCTCATATATGGCCTAATATGTGCTAAACATGACGTAAAACACAATTTAAGCACTAAGTTGTTGGATTTCCCCATACCCTGTATACATTATATTTATCTACTAATTAGGACCTTATGACTTCAGATGCCAAAAGTATGACTTAGCTCCCCTGATATGTGTATTATCATGAACATAATATTATTATCTCCCTTTGATTACTAGGCTATGTTACATGTACCACGGTATTTTGTGAAAAATAAAATATTGTCTAAGGGGAGATAACAAAATGATCAAAGTATAATTTAAAGTCACAATAAGTTATCGTATTCATATACTTCAATACAATTATTAATATATAGTTCCAATAGCTTACTCCCTACCAATTTTGCTACTTCTATATTTTACCATATGCATGTACGTGAGATTCTTAATGCATACTTTGATATCATAACAATAAATGATACATAATGATTTTAGAGCATGCAGAACAGTGCCATAGAGTCGCGGACTCAGCTTCGCCTTAACACGGAGATAGAAGCCCAACGCCAGAAGCTGGATGATCTGAAGAGGTCACGGGAACAGAAGAGAATGACACTGAGTACGTTATATCTTTAACAATGATGGAAGCAAACTTGACCATTTTCATTCTTAATCAGTTTATATTTCATAACCGTTCCTTTTTTAGTGCCCTATTAAAAAATGTTAAATATATTTTGATGTGAATGAAGGATATTTTTCAATAAGTTGTTTTGTTTTTTTATGCCCCCAAAGGGCGGCATATAGTAGTCGCACCGTCCGTCAGTCCGTCCGTTCGTCCGTACCATCATGTCCGGTCAATAACTCTGACATTCATGAACGGATTTTCACAATTGCTCACCACAAGAAGACGACGTGTCGCGCACAAAATCCAGGTCCGTGTCCAAGGTCAAGGTCACACTTAGAGGTCAAAACCACTTTGGGGGCATTTGTATTGATTTGATTTATCTACGAGTGGTCATTATATCAAAGTAGATGTATTCTACTAAAGACAAAATAAATAAACGCAATGCAAAAAAGAATAATAATTTCATATACTCAACTTTTAAATCCGAAGCAGATTTGATGGACCCAGGCAATCTTCCTATTATCTTTTTAACACTCTTTGGAAAGTTGAAAACAGTTTCTAATGCACCTACAAAGTTGTATATAGGGAGAAATTCAGTGTATGAGCATTGTAAGTAGAAAATGATCACATTAACGGTATTTAAACCAAGATTATAACATTTGTCCGTCTTTCATCCTAGGTTTTTTGTATGATTTCCGAAAATATAGAACTTTAGAAAAATTTAGTATGTGATTTTTTCACTTCTAAATGTGCAGTAATTCAGACGAACTTTTTTTTCCTGAAATATTCCAACTGACAAAAATGTCTTAAATATCCTTCATAAAAATGTCTTGAATTTAATTTCAACATCCACTACGAACTAAAATGTAAAAATTGAATATACATTTACGTATACCTTAAAGAGAGGCTTATAGTTTCAGTTATCGCTGACTACAAAATTGCTCCTTATAAGCTGCACTCATTTAGACTTTCTTACCAGGAACATTTCATACTTTAACAAACGTGGGTCATAACAGGTAATTAAAACAATAATGTTTCACTTAGGTCATAGCAGAAGTCTGAAACGGTAATGTCGACTTGGGTCATAATAGAAATCTGAAACAGTGATGTTGGCTTGGGTCATTATCCCGTCAAAGTAGAAATCTGGAGCAGTGATGTCCATTTAGGCCATAGTAGAAAACTGGAACAGTGATGTCCATTCGGGTCATAGCAGGTAGCTGTGACAACAATCTTCACTTGGGTTGCAGCTGGTACAAAATGTCCCTCAGCAAACATCTTTTCCATATTTTGTTAAATATGAAACATTATTGATGTAAAAGAAGTAAATACAGGCTTGTGACATTTTGTTTATATTTTGCCTTGTAGGACAAGACATGGAGAAGAGCAAGCAGTCGCACCAGCAGAGGAAGACAGAGTTGGTTCAGGCACACAAACTCACGCTAGAACAGTTGGAGCATGAACAGAAACTGAACATTAGACAACTTATGACCAGGGCTAGACTAGGTAAGGATTGTTTAACCATTAGCCAGCTTATGACAAAGGCTAGACTAGGTAGGGATTGTTTAACCATTAGGCAACTTATGACCAGGGCTAGACTAGGTCAGGATTGTTTAACCATTAGGCAACTTATGACCAAGGCTAGACTAGGTCAGGATCGTTTAACCATTAGGCAACTTATGACCAAGGATAGACAAGGTCAGGATTGTTTAACCATTAGGCAACTTATGACCAAGGATAGACTAGGTCAGGATTGTTTAACCATTAGGCAACTTATGACCAAGCTAGACTAGGTAAGGATTGTTTAACCATTATACAACGTATGACCAAGGCTAGACTAGGTAAGGATTGTTTAACCATTAGGCA
Source organism: Cyrtodaria siliqua (assembly GCA_037043455.1). NCBI lineage: Eukaryota > Metazoa > Mollusca > Bivalvia > Adapedonta > Hiatellidae > Cyrtodaria > Cyrtodaria siliqua. Next base: position 86,979 of record JAWPHD010008998.1, on the reverse strand, counting down.
ACTTATGACCATGGCTAGACTAGGTCGGGATTGTTTAACCATTAGGCAACTTATGACCAAGGCTAGACTAGGTAAGGATTGTTTAACCATTAGACAACTTATGACCAAGGCTAGACTAGGTAAGGATTGTTTAACCATTAGGAAACTTATGACCAAGGCTAGACTAGGTCAGGATTGTTTAACCATTAGACAACTTATGACCAAGGCTAGACTAGGTCAGGATTGTTTAACCATTAGGCAACTTATGACCAAGTCTAGACTGGTCAGGATTGTTTAACCATTAGGCAGCTTATGACCAAGGCTAGACTAGGTCAGGACTGTTTAACCATTAGGCAACTTATGACCAAGGCTAGACTAGGTCAGGACTGTTTAACCATTAGGCAACTTATGACCAAGGCTAGACTAGGTCAGGATTGTTTAACCATTAGGCAGCTTATGACCAAGGCTAGACTAGGTCAGGATTGTTTAACCATTAGACAACGTATGCCCAAGGCTAGACTAGGTCAGGATTGTTTAACCATTAGGCAGCTTATGACCAAGGCTAGACTAGGTCAGGACTGTTTAACCATTAGGCAGCTTATGACCAAGGCTAGACTAGGTCAGGACTGTTTAACCATTAGACAACTTATGACCAAGGCTAGACTAGGTCAGGATTGTTTAACCATTAGGCAGCTTATGACCAAGGCTAGACTGGGTAAGGATTGTTTAACCATTAGACAACTTATGACCAAGGCTAGACTATGTCAGGATTGTTAAACCATTAGGCAACTTATGACCAAGGCTAGACTAGGTAAGGATTGTTTAACCATTAGGCAACTTATGACCAAGGCTAGACTAGGTCAGGATTGTTTAACCATTAGGCAACGTATGACCAAGGCTAAACTAGGTAAGGGTTTTTAAACCATTAGGCAACTTATGACAAAGGCTAGATTAGGTCAGGATTGTTTAACCATTAGACATCTTATGACCAAGGCTAGACTAGGTAAGGATTGTTTAACCATTAGGCAGCTTATGACCAAGGCTAGACTAGGTAAGGAGTGTTTAACCATTAGGCAACTTATGACCAAGGCTAGACTAGATAAGGAGTCTTTAACCATTAGGCAACTTATGACAAATGCTAGACTAGGTAAGGATTGTTTAACCGTTAGCCAGCTTATGACAAAGGCTAGACTAGGTAAGGATTGTTTAACCATTAGGCAACTTATGACCAAGGCTAGACTAGGTAAGGATTGTTTAACCATTAGCCAGCTTATGACAAAGACTAGACTGGGTAAGGATTGTTTAACCATTAGGCAACTTATGACCAAGGCTAGACTGGGTATGGATACTTTAACCATTAGCCAGCTTATGACAAAGGCTAGACTAGGTAAGGATTGTTTAACCATTAGCCAGCTTATGACAAAGGCTAGACTGGGTAAGGATTGTTTAACCATTAGGCAACTTATGACCAAGGCTAGACTGGGTATGGATACTTTAACCATTAGCCAGCTTATGACAAAGGCTAGACTAGGTAAGGATTGTTTAACCATTATGCAACTTATGACCAAGGCTAGACTAGGTCAGGATTGTTTAACCATTAGACAACTTATGACCAAGGCTAGACTAGGTCAGGATTGTTTAACAATTAGACAACTTATGACCAAGGCTAGACTAGGTAAGGATTGTTTAACCATTAGGCAACTTATGACCAAGGCTAGACTAGGTAAGGATTGTTTAACCATCAGGCAGCTTATGCCCAAGGCTAGACTAGGTCAGGATTGTTTAACCACTGGGCAACTTATGACCAAGGCTAGACTAGGTCAGGATTGTTTAACCACTAGACAACTTATTACCAAGACTAGACTAGGTCAGGATTGTTTAACCATTAGACAACTTATGACCAAGGCTAGACTAGGTAAGGATTGTTTAACCATTAGGCAGCTTATGACCAAGGCTAGACTAGGTAAGGAGTGTTTAACCATTAGGCAACTTATGACCAAGGCTAGAGTAGGTAAGGAGTGTTTAACCATTAGGCAACTTATGACCAAGGCTAGACTAGGTAAGGATTGTTTAACCAATAGGCAACTTATGACCAAGGCTAGACTATGTCAGGATTGTTTAACCATTAGGCAACTTATGACCAAGACTAGACTAGGTCAGGATTGTTTAACCATTAGGCAACTTATGACCAAGGCTAGACTAGGTCAGGATTGTTTAGCCATTAGGCAGCTTATGACCAAGGCTAGACTAGGTCAGGATTGTTTAACCTTTAGGCAACTTATGACCTAGGCTAGGCTGGGTAAGGATTGTTTAACCATTAGCCAGCTTATGACAAAGGCTAGACTAGGTAAGGATTGTTTAACCATTAGGCAACTTATGACCAAGGCTAGACTAGATAAGGAGTGTTTAACCATTAGGCAACTTATGACCAAGGCTAGACTAGGTAAGGATTGTTTAACCGTTAGCCAGCTTATGACAAAGGCTAGACTAGGTAAGGATTATTTAACCATTAGGCAACTTATGACCAAGGCTAGACTAGGTAAGGATTGTTTAACCATTAGCCAGCTTATGACAAAGGCTAGATTGGGTAAGGATTGTTTAACCATTAGGCAACTTATGACCAAGGCTAGACTGGGTATGGATACTTTAACCATTAGCCAGCTTATGACAAAGGCTAGACTAGGTAAGGATTGTTTAACCATTAGCCAGCTTATGATCAAGGCTAGACTGGGTAAGGATTGTTTAACCATTACAGAACTTATGACCAAGGCTAGACTATGTCAGGATTGTTTAACCATTAGGCAACGTATTACCAAGGCTAAACTAGGTAAGGATTTTTAAACCATTACGCAACTTATGACAAAGGCTAGACTAGGTCAGGATTGTTTAACCATTAGACAACGTATGACCAAGGCTAGACTAGGTAAGGATTGTTTAACCATTAGGCAGCTTATGACCAAGGCTAGACTAGGTAAGGAGTGTTTAACCATTAGGCAACTTATGACCAAGGCTAGACTAGGTAAGGATTGTTTAACTGTTAGCCAGCTTATGACAAAGGCTAGACTAGGTAAGGATTGTTTAACCATTAAGCAACTTATGACCAAGGCTAGACTAGGTAAGGATTGTTTAACCATTAGCCAGCTTATGACAAAGGCTAGACTGGGTAAGGATTGTTTAACCATTAGGCAACTTATGACCAAGGCTAGACTGGGTATGGATACTTTAACCATTAGCCAGCTTATGACAAAGGCTAGACTAGGTAAGGATTGTTTAACCATTAGCCAGCTTATGACAAAGGCTAGACTGGGTAAGGATTGTTTAACCATTAGGCAACATATGACCAAGGCTAGACTGGGTATGGATACTTTAACCATTAGCCAGCTTATGACAAAGGCTAGACTAGGTAAGGATTGTTTAACCATTATGCACCTTATGACCAATGCTAGACTAGGTCAGGATTGTTTAACCATTAGACAATTTATGACCAAGGCTAGACTAGGTCAGGATTGTTTAACCATTAGACAACTTATGACCAAGGCTAGACTAGGTCAGGATTGTTTAACCATTAGGCAACTTATGACCAAGGCTAGACTAGGTAAGGATTGTTTAACCATCAGGCAGCTTATGCCCATGAATAGGTCAGGATTGTTTAACCACTAGACAACTTATTACCAAGACTAGACTAGGTCAGGATTGTTTAACCACTAAACTTATTACCAAGACTAGACTAGGTCAGGATTGTTTAACCATTAGGCAACTTATGACCAAGGCTAGACTAGGTCAGGATTGTTTAACCACTAGACAACTTATTACCAGGACTAGACTAGGTCAGGATTGTTTAACCATTAGGCAACTTATGACCAAGGCTAGACTAGGTCAGGATTGTTTAACCATTAGGCAACTTATGACCAAGGCTAGACTAGGTAAGGATTGTTTAACCATTAGGCAGCTTATGACCAAGGCTAGACTAGGTAAGGATTGTTTAACCATTAGGCAACTTATGACCAAGGCTAGACTAGGTAAGGATTGTTTAACCATTAGGCAGCTTATGACCAAGGCTAGATTAGGTCAGGATTGTTTAACCATTAGGCAACTTAGGACCAAGGCTAGACTAGGTAAGGATTGTTTAACCATTAGGCAACTTATGACCAAGGCTAGACTAGGTAAGGATTGTTTAACTAAGCTGCTTATGACCAAGGCTAGACTAGGTCAGGATTGTTTAACCATTAGACAACTTATGACCAAGGCTATACTAGGTAAGGATTGTTTAACCATTAGGCAGCTTATGACCAAGGCTAGACTAGGTAAGGAGTATTTAACCATTTGGCAACTTATGACCAAGGCTAGACTAGGTAAGGATGGTTTAACCATTAGCCAGCTTATGACAAAGGCTAGACTAGTTAAGGATTGTTTAACCATTAGGCAACTTATGACCAAGGCTAGACTAGGTAAGGATTGTTTAACCAATAGGCAACTTATGACCAAGGCTAGACTAGGTCAGGATTGTTTAACCATTAGGCAACTTATGACCAAGACTAGACTAGGTCAGGATTGTTTAACCATTAGGCAACTTATGACCAAGGCTAGACTAGGTCAGGATTGTTTAACCATTAGGCAGCTTATGACCAAGGCTAGACTAGGTCAGGATTGTTTAACCATTAGGCAACTTATGACCTAGGCTAGGCTGGGTAAGGATTGTTTAACCATTAGCCAGCTTATGACAAAGGCTAGACTAGGTAAGGATTGTTTAACCATTAGGCAACTTATGACCAAGGCTAGACTAGGTAAGGATTGTTTAACCATTAAGCCACTTATGACCAAGGCTAAACTAGGTCAGGATTGTTTAACCATTAGGCAACTTATGACCTGGGTGAAGATTGTTTGATCATCCCTATCAAGTTCTGGTATACCAACCAGCCTTTTCCAGCCCTGCCTAGTTTAACTTGTCTGGAAATGCAACTTTAGCACCTGTGTCTTTCAGATTGAGTTTTAGCACTATACAAAACAACTAAACAAAAGGAATGGCTAAGTTTATAATGTTCTACTGATTAAGCCTACAGGCAGATATATTGATAAAAAGGGGATGAAGCTATTTATTATGATGTTATTAATTAAGTGTTTTCATATTGGTCCAAGGACGAGGACCAATAACTCGGACAATATGAAAACACTTAATTAATGATAATTTTCTTAATTAACTTCCACCAAAGTAGAATTTGTTTTTAATAATAAAAGAAGACATTATTTGTGTTTGTTTATAGTGGCGTTAATTGCTTATATATATTGATTAGTGAGCGTAAACGACGTCACTTGAATCTCGTATTGGCGAGTTTCTTCAAATAGGCCTTTTTTTTTCATATTGGCTGACTTCCAGTTTATATTTTGAGAGTTTGCGTCATATTACATGTATGATGTGAAGAGTTTCTAGTAAAAGATGGCTAATATAATTTAATTAATAATACCTGCAAACAAACTGAAATAGGAGGATTTTTTCTTCTTGGGAAGCGGCCTCGGTACTCATGTGAGAAATTTGGAAATCTCACCCTTAGGTCAGAATTGTAACTACGTTTACAGTCCTGTAGTCCTATTTGAATCCACAGAGCCTCACTGGCATTACTTGGTCTCTTTGGTGTGTCTATAGGCAAGACACTTATTGTGAAGCCTCATAGTGGGCAGTCCCAATTATCAGAATCTGTCCATTCAAGCATTACGTGGTCCCACCTTAATTCCATTAAGCAGTGGGAAAGCATATAAGGAGGATTTTATAAGTGATATTTGGACAATAAAACATGTTTAAAAAAAATTTGCTGAAAAGATGCGATAACCTGTTTAAAATTACCGATTAAATATTTTAATTTTACAATATGTAAACTTTTTAAGCCGAAATAAAGGTTTTATTCCATACCCAAGCCAACCCCGTTTTCACTTCATGGAGAAGGGGTTGGATGGGTTATGAAAGTTAATACTCGGACCACGTAATGCATGTTAAAGAACCACTGGAATCTATTTGATATTAAGAGTAGGGCTTAGATCTACGGGTTCCTATGTAGCCTTCTCTTTTCTCTGGGCCTTAACTGACCAAAGAGGTTTGTGAATGAATGTGTTGATGGGACATTAAACAAAAGATCAGTTCACTACACAGCCAGTGGAAATATAAGGGGTACCACCATACACACAAAGCAGTGATTCTTATTGCTGAATGAGATATCCCCAAAAAAGGGTTTACCCCCAAATTACCCCTAAATAATTATGTTGGTGAACATGGATTTTCTTATAATAACCAGTTTTCGAAGGCAATGCAAGATTTTAGCCAATTGTAAATGCCTTGTCTTCTCATGTTTTATCATGTGTGATTGGCTGATTGTAGACATGAAGTCGGCGGAGGACAGTAACAAGGTGGAACATCTGAGTCGCCTGAAGGACCTGGAAGTGGACCTGACCAGATTTCTCACAAGTCAGCAACCACCTCTCGTGTCAGACGAGGTACATGTTGTCACATCGTTGTGAACATATAGGTGAATTCATGGTTTGAAACAGCCATTTAAATGGATGCACAAGTATGGGGTTACATGTCAGACCACTTGTAGAAACAACAAAAGCATGTATTTACATTTACTGGATGGTTTCAGTTGTAGGGGAAAAAAATCATGTCATTTAGAATAAACCACCTCTCAATGGCTATTACACTATTGTTTATATGTGACAAATAATGAGGTGAGCGAATTTTGAGCAATACAATGCAAATACATGTAGATACATGTACTTGTTATAAACAAACTTACCACTTTGACTGTGTCTGTGAAAATGGCAACTCCTGTCAAAAAAACACATCTTAGCGGGGATATTTTATCACCATCACCAAAGCGAAAACATGTTGAAAAACGAATCAAATCAAAAGTATTGCAGAAGAATGCATATTAAAAGAAAAATCCGAACTTAAACAAACAAAACTGGAAATGTTTTTTAAACAAATGTCGCATACATACATCACAGTATCGTACATTGTATGCTTATGCTTAGTTTAGTAAATATTACGCTTGTGTGAAATAAATGAAAACCCGGCATTGGCGATTGAGATTGAGGCAATGTTTCGTTTTTCTCTCATCAATGAAAATTTTGATTGAAAATGTAATCTGACTCGTCTATATTGGCCAAATTTGTTGGGCCTGAGGGTTGTCGGAATTGGCAGGTAATGCTGTATATTGACGTTAGTTGTCTCTCTTACACTTTTGTATCATTATCATTCTCCCAAGACACACTATTATAGAGAGGGAAATAATGTAAATATAAGAATTGATTTGCATATTTTTGCCGTTCATTCTGTTTATAACAGCCTTAGTAAATGGCAAATTTACCAAATAGCGCTAACGCATAAACGCTGAAAAAATGTGAATCGATTCTTAACTGTTTTCAGCTGTGACAGCCCATATTGTTGTATTTGACAGCAGGGACGATATAATTATGTAGACCTGCTTATTGTAGATGATGCCGACTTCTTGTTTAACCAGCTCAAGTTTAAAGTCAAGCTTTCTTTTTGACCTGATCTAGTTTGACGTAACTCTATAACATGGCTTTTGAGAAAATTTAACTTTTTAATGTCACCTTTTGCAATGTGTGCATATATTTTAAAGTGAACATCTTTCCATTTATTAAAGGTAGTTCTTGAGATTAATAAGTGTGTCAGAATATGGCCGCTGATTTATTATTGGACACAATTACGTGATGATTTTGTATTGAGAATTTGGGAATTTACTCCACTATTTATATCTATGTTTACATACATCACAACTGTCAGATATTTAAGTATGTTTTTACTGTTTATATTAATATATTGCCTAGTTTTATTGAAGTTATTATCTTTTGTACAACCATTGTATTATGTAGTTTGTTTATCCGATATAAACCAGTTTTGAGTTATTTGTCTGTAGTGTCATGCTGATGACATTCTTTTTCTTTTCTTTTTTAACATCTTTATGTAACCCTATAGTTGATGGTACAAGTAGTACTACCGTATACCCTCATTTAAATGCTCCCCTCCCTACTACCCCATCCCACTCCCTATATTGTAAAGAAAAAATGAACCAGTGTTATATTAGGAGTTACCGTTGATAGTCTCACATTGAATGTAAGCATTTTAGAGGTACAATGTCGTTGTTTTTTTTAGCGCAATGCTTACTAGCATTTTTACATTTTTCTTGCATACTGGATAAGGTTATCCGCTTTTCACAAGGGAGAAGATCAGGCACTGATATCAACAATGACACTTGCATGATGTCATTGTGTAAATAAACATGCAGAATATTAGTAGTTTGACATCTACGCACAGATGGTAAATGATATGCAAGAAAAAGATTTAATCACGGGTATCTGGTTCAGATAGGGTAATTCCAACCCTCTGTATATTTGTTTTAATCGGAACCTCGGCAGAGCCTCAGTTCCGATAAAAAACAATTATACCTCGGATTGGAATTCCCTGATCTTCACCGGATACCCATGAAAGATTCTTATATTCTATACCTTGTTAGCACCTCTGTGGTCAAGGTGTTAACACTGTTGCATTGTAAACCTTCTCGCCTCTCACTACTGCGGGTTCGAATCCCATGGGGAGCTTAACTTGTGAGAAAATGTTTATTCTTACGGATGGCGGGAGGTATACAGTACTGGTTCTATCTAGGAAAATGGGGTGGTATGCCCCTTCCACAAAAAAATCGACCCTTATATATGGTCTTTCCAACACCATTCAAACAAACAAATCTAAACCTAGTAACAAATTTGGCCTTCTTGTTAAAATGCCCTTATGTAAAATGCAATGTCCCCAGGGTGTTTAAACTGGGGTATATGGTAAATTGTTTATTAGGCCAGAGTGTTGTTTTTTTTAGATTAACGGACCCGCCAGCTGCAAGTTTTGCCGAAACCAAAAACTAATTAAAAAAAATAAATAAATAAAAAAATAAAAATATTATGAAGTCAGGCAACTGAGAGAAACTTTCAGTATTGTGAGACCTATCTGCCTCTCCTGCTTCAACAGAGCCTTAAAATCATCCACAGGGAATGCTAAAAAAACAAAGAAGCAAAAACAATGATTTTTGGATATATGAAAGTGCTAATTCAAACTGTGAAATAACGTTGGTTAAAAATTTAAGAATTGAATGTTATTTTTATGTGTTTCGTCGAGGTATGAAGGACTACAGTAACATATTAAAATGGCATTTTTTGGTCACCATCTTAATTTTTAGCTCTACTGGCCAAGGGCCAGCAGAGCTTATGGGATGGTGTGTTGTCCGTCGTCCGTCGTCCGTCTGTCTGTCTGTCGTCTGTCTGTCGTCCGTTAACTTTTCTTCAAACGACTTCTCCTCAGATACCGCTTGGCTAATTTTGACCAAACTTCACATGGATGATCCTTAGATGAATGCTTTTTAGATTTGTTAAAATTAGGTCAGCGCTACATCCAAGATGGCTGCCATTACCATATATGGTCGAAACTTTAAAAAATCTTCTTCTCCAGAACCGCCGGACAGATTTCAACAGTTTTTCTTTTAAAACGATCGCCAACGCCTAGACTATCAAGTTTGTTCAAATAAAGTCCCCGGGGTCAAAAATGGCCGTGGCCCGGGGGTCCAAAGTTTGTATACTGAGGTTTTGCATGTTTTCCATATAGACATATAGGAAAAAACTTTAAAAAATCTTCTTCTCTGAAACCATAAGGCACAGAGCTCTCATGTATTACATGTAGCATCAGCTTATGGTCCTCTACTAAGTTTGTTCAAATGGTGACTCTGGGGTCAAATTTGTCCCCGCCCCGGGGTCACAGTGTTACATAGACTTATATAGAATATTTTTTTTAAAATCTTCTTCTCGGAAACTACAACAGCCAGAGGTTTGATATTTTGCATTTACTATAAGCTTATAATCCTTTACCAAGTTTGTTCAAATGGTGACCCTCGGGTCACATTTGGCCCCGCCCTAAGGGTCACATGTTTTACATAGACATGTATAGGGAAAAAAAAAAATCTTCTTCTCTGAAACTGCAAGAGCCAGAGGTTTAATATTTTGCATTTGCTATAAGCTTGTGGTCCTCTACCAAGTTTGTTCAAATGGTGACCCAGGGGTCACATTTGGCCCCACCCCGGGGGTCACAGCTTTACATAGGCTTGTATAGGGAAAAACTGAAAAAAATCTTCTTCTCTGGAACCACATGGCACATAGCTCGCATGTATTACATGTAGCATCAGCTTATGGTCCTCTACTAAGTTTGTTCAAATGGTGTCCCTGGGGTCAAAAAATTTGTCCCCGTCCCGAGGGTCACAGTTTTACATAGACTTATATAGGATTTTTAGCTCTACTGGCCAAGGGCCAGCAGAGCTTATGGGATGCTGTGTTGTCCGTCGTCCGTCGTCTGTCGTCTGTCGTCTGTCTGTCGTCTGTCTGTCGTCCGTTAACTTTTCTTCAAACGACTTCTCCTCAGAAACCGCTTGGCTAATTTTGACCAAACTTCACGTGGATGATCCTTAGATGAATGCTTTTTAGATTTGTTAAAATTAGGTCAACGCTACATCCAAGATGGCTGCCATTACCATATATGGTCGAAACCTTAAACAATCTTCTTCTCCAGAACCGCTGGACAGATTTCAACAGTTTTTCTTTTAAAATGATCGCCAACGCCTAGACTATCAAGTTTGTTCAAATAAAGTCCCCGGGGTCAAAAATGGCTGTGCCCCGGGGGTCCAAAATTTGTATATTGAGGTTTTGCATGTTTTTCATATAGACATATAGGAAAAAACTTTAAAAAATCTTCTTCTCTGAAACCACAAGGCACAGAGCTCTCATGTATTACATGTAGCATCAGCTTATGGTCCTCTACTAAGTTTGTTCAAATGGTGACCCTGGGGTCAAATTTGTCCCCGCCCTGGGGGTCACAATTTTACATAGACTTATATAGGATTTTTTTTTTAAAAATCTTCTTCTCGGAAACTACAAGAGCCAGAGGTTTGAAATTTTGCATTTACTATAAGCTTATGGTCCTTTACCAAGTTTGTTCCAATGGTGACCCTCGGGTCACTTTTGGCCCCGCCCCAAGGGTCACATGTTTTACATAGACATGTATAGGGAAAAACTTAAAAAATCTTCTTCTCCGAAACTGCAAGAGCCAGAGGTTTAATATTTTGCATTTGCTATAAGCTTGTGGTCCTCTATCAAGTTTGTTCAAATGGTGACCCAGGGGTCACATTTGGCCCCACCCCGGGGGTCACAGTTTTACATAGGCTTGTATAGGGAAAAACTGAAAAAAATCTTCTTCTCTGGAACCACATGGCACAGAGCTCTCATGTAATACATGTAGCATCAGCTTATGGTCCTCTACTAAGTTTGTTCAAATGGTGACCCGGGGGTCAAATTTGTCCCCGCCCCGAGGGTCACAGTTTTACATAGACTTATATAGGATTTTTTTTTAAAAATCTTCTTCTCGCCAACTACAAGAGTCAGAGGTTTGATATGTTACATTTATTATAAGCTTATGGTCCTTTACCAAGTTTGTTCAAATAGTGACCCTGGGGTCACATTTGGTCCCGCCCCAAGGGTCACATGTTTTACATAGACATGTATAGGGAAAAACTTAAAAAATCTTCTTCTCTGAAACTGCAAGAGCCAGAGGTTTAATATTTTGCTGTTGCTATAAGCTTATGGTCCTTTACCTATTTTGTTCAAATGGGGACCCTGGGGTCACATCTGGCCCTGCCCCGGGGATTCACAGTTTTACATAAATGCTTGTAGAGGGAAAAACTGAAGAAAAAAAATCTCTGGAACTGCAAGAGCCAGAGGTTTAATATTTTGCATTTGCTAAAAGCTTATGGTCCTTTACAAAGTTTGTTCAAATGGTGACCCTGGGGTCACATTTGGCCCCGCCCCAAGGGTCACATGTTTTACATAGACATGTATAGGGATTTTTTTATTTGAATTATTTTTTTTTTGAATTTTTTTGAATTTTTTTTTTTGAATTTTTTTTTTGATTTTTGAATTTTTGATTTTTGAATTATTTTTTTTGATTTTTGAATTTTTTTATTTTTAAATATCTTCTTTTTTTTTTAAATTTTTTTTTTTGAATTTTTTTTTGATTTTTTTTTTTGATTTTTTTTTTGATTTTTTTTGATTTTTTTTTTGATTTTTTTTGATTTTTTTTTTTTTTTTTTTGATTGTTTTTTGATTTTTTGATATATTTTTTGATTTTTTTTTTTTTTTTAGCTCTTTGTTCGACCAGTCGGACCAGTAACAGAGGTGTTCTTGATTTAGTTAAACATGCTATATGTTGCCTCGTTAATACGGTTGGGCCTTCATTTTTCATCTGATCTTTACCAAACTTTACCAGATTCTTTAGTTATGGCCCTTGATTTAGTTAAAAAGCTGTTTTTCGCCCGAAACTTTCAAAAAAACGTAAATGGCAGTCACTCACTTCATTGATGTTATAAGAGCCATGTTAGCAAGTAGAGCGTCCACAGGCCCTCTTGGGCCTCTTGTTTTTTTTTTCCCACCTTCTACCCTCAACTTTTAGAAAAAAAATCCGTAAATCAATAAAAACAAACTGGCCTTATAGAGACATGTGCAATATAACATATAACACAAGTAGATCGATATATATAATATAGCCACCTCCATGCCACCCCACACCACCCGCCACCCCAATGGGTGTACAAGTCACTTACAAATAAATGCAACAGCTACTTTTACCAAACAAGTGTAAACCTTACGTTAATAAAAACAAAACATGCTGATCTATAATAAATATTTTCTTTAAACTACACATTTTATTGCTTTACATACTGATTTTAACAGCAATTATTTTGTAACAAAACAGAAAAGGGGGAAATAAAAAATGAAATTTAAAAAATCTGGTATCCAGTACAAGCTCAATATTGAACTGTATGCGTTTTTTTACTTTTTATTTATATCATATTATGCATTCACTGTATGTACATGTATAGCAACTGTAAAAAGGGACACACTGCAACTGTGTGGGGGACATTTTTGCAATCTGCTACCTTTAAGACTCATACTGATTGCTTCAACCTACTTGGTCAACATAGAGACTTAACATTTCTCAGTGGAAGAAATATTAGGTGAAAATATATAACAAGATTGCAATGTGTTCCTTTAATACCGTATACGTTTATATTTCATTAAACATACTTTTATTTTTATATATATTTTTGTTTTTAAATTATTTTTGATGCTCTTTCTAATTGATATATTATTTTAAGCATTGTCTTTAAAGTTGTTACTAACGATCCTTTATCCCATCTGTGATACCTTCTTTAGGTTTTGACCCGTGTGGTTCCGGGGGCCCCATTTGGTTCCGGGGCAAAGAATAGAGCCACTGCAGATCCCGTACGATGGGTAGGCAGATGGGTAGAACCCCCTCCAAATTCATGTTCATTTTATCATTTTTTGTTCATGTTCATTAAAGGTCTTCATCATGACCCCTGCATTGTTTCAGGTGCCATCTCGCTCAAATCACTAGAGAAGTGGCAGAAAAGCAATAAACGTGGCTCCAGCGTAAATGGAGTGTTTACTATAGAATTTGCAGCAACTCTGCGGGTGAGAAGGTTCTAGGCCCGTTCTCCGTATACATGGTGGATGAGCCTGGCCTGTTCATTCCTGTTAGGCGCCATATAACCTTTCATGTTTGGTGTGCCTTAAAACCCCAATTCAATTTAATTCTTTATGTTTTGTTAATCTGTTTATAAACATGTAATTAACCCTGTCGCTGCCAAAGTTGAAAACATTGATCTATGACCAGTGTAGACCCAGTTCAACATGCACACTATATGCAGGCTGATTAGGGTTTATACTCGCCACTCAGTAAGAATGTTTTCCATAACGCTTTATATATAACATAATATATAACATTGAATTCAAACGTTAGCAGTAAATACTTGAAATTGGCAGTGAAAGATATTTCCAGAATGTTGATATTGTGTCAGATCCATACCTGGTGGGCAGAACTTGAAGGGTATCCATACCAAGGGCCATTTCAAAGTTTTTCATGTCCTAAATACCAGGTTTTGAGTAGAAATTCAGATAAATTCTTTAACAATTTATCAATTTGGCCATTCAGGACGAGTAACTCAGAAACAAATTTTCTCGTCCTGCACATAAATGTGTTATTTCTTATCTGACACGGCATTGTATGACTAATACAATATTAATTTTGTTGGGTTAAATACAATCCAAACAAGTTCTCACAGCTTAAATTTTATGTTCATCTCAACATTGCACAGAGTAACTAGGCAGTTGCATTCTATGTTCTTTTGAATAATACAGTGATATTGCATTTTTGTTTTGGATGTTTCCATGCATTTAATATGATGTCTTAACTCTAAATGAACAAGACGTCATGGCGTCACAAGAGAACTTGATTTGAAATTTAATACCTTCTCAATATCAAGTCAGCGTTGGTATTTTGATTAATCATGTGAGATGATCAAATCTAGTATATTGATCTGGAGGTCAGCTAGTTCATACTAAATCTCTACATATTATGTGTATTGCATTCTTACCTTAAACCATTTTGTCAATTTTTATTATGCTAATTCTGCAGGTGATAAGGCTCTAGGCCCATTCTCCGTACTTTATCTCGATGTACATGGAGGATGAGCCTGGCATGTTCAGTCCTGTTAGGCGCCATATAACCTTTCATGTGTTGGCGCGCCTTAAAACCCCAATTCAGTTATCATGCTCATTCAAGGTCTTCATCATGACACAGCTTAGGCAAATGTGGAAGTGTGGCTCTATCTTTAACGGAGAGTCTACTATAAAATTTGCAGCAACTCTGCAGGTTAGAGAAAGTTAGAAGATTCTAGGCCCATTCTCCATATTGTATCTTGATGCAAATGGAGGATGAGCCTGGCATGTAGGCACCTTATAACCTTTCAAGTGTTGGTGTGCCATAAAACCCAATTCAATTCAATTACTTATTCATTGTCCATTTCATATTAAACACTCGGTCATATTTATAATACAGCTACTCTGTTGCTTGTAATGTGTATATATCCTTAATTATTTACATTCGTAGAAGTAAATTACTAGTAACATGAGTGAATTACTATCTTTATATAAATTGTTATTATTGTTATTATTGTAAACTGTACTTTATACATAATATTTTCTCAGTGATTGTTGATTTTAATACTTTTGTGTTGTACATTATGTTTGCATCTTTGAAATGAATTCCAGATGAAAACAAATCCGTTAATCAGTTAAACTAAAACTCTAGGGTAGCCTTCTATTGTAAATATTTATATATATGGATGTCAGGTCATACTAACATTAAACATTTGTACATCGTATATTTTGCAATCATTTCCTTGACTGGTCTTTGAATTGTGTTTTCCAAAAGCAAAATGTTGGTGTAGCCTTTAATCTATTCTACTCAAATATAACAGTTTAAACTGATTGTTAATTTATTTATATTTTTTAGCTCACCTGAGCCGAAGGCGATTTCTTCTCAGAGGCTACTTGCTTAGCTTTGACCAAATTTTACATCGATAATTTTTAGATCATTTTTTTTGGAATTTGTTTAAAATAGGTCACCTCGTCAACTAGAAATAGCCCAAATTTTAAGCAAGTTTAAGCAAGACAAAACCTTCAAAAATCGTTTTCACTAGAAGGGGATAGCATGGTACAGGGGATAGTGCAGTGGTCTTGAAATTGAGACCAGAGAACCTGGGTTCAAGACGCACCAGTGGCGCTGAATTTAGTCGGTGTCTTCTTGGACAAGACGCTTTCCCTTAGCCTTGCATGTCAGATGGGGACATAAACCGGGATGACCAGTGGGTGGCTCTAAATAGCTATAATGTGTCAAACAATGTACAATTAATTCTTTTCAAGGACCATTGGACAGCCATTGTCCTGTATTGTATCAGAAAAAAATGACTCTTATATCCTAGACACTCAAGAATGTTCAAAATGGCCACACCCCATGTGTTTGTATTTAGATATATTATATGAAATACCAAACAGAAATATTCTTTGATTTCTAAAACTGCACGGCTAATGACATTATTTTTCACTACAAGCATTTCATTGACTTGGAGAGTCAAGTTTGTAAACATGAAGACCATACCATTTATATTGTGAATAAAACCTCTTACTGACATTTATGTTGTTCCTGGTGTTAATAAAAGTCACAAAGTCATGATAGAAGGCAAACATTATCGGACAATCAAAAATAAAAGGAAGATTGAATTGACTTGTTAATTGACAGTTCATCAACATATTTCTGGGTTTATTTCGACACACTTTTGGGGTTATTTCGAGCTGACCCAGAGAGAGGAAGAATACATAAGAATCTGGAAAACCTGCTGTACTCTTACTATCGAATAGATTCCTTTGGTTCTTTAATGTGCTCGGGAGATAGACTCGGAAAATTGGACCGCCCGGTTCATGTCCCAATCCAAACAACAGGAATACGGGAAGATGGTGTCCTGCCTAAAGACACAGTGAAGTAACCCATTGCTGCCAGTGAGACTCAATCATGTGATCTCTGGATTCATTTCAATGTGCTATCCTCTTGGTCACCCTGGCCCTTTAAAATGTAAGAAAAGAGCCAACTTACAGAGTTGTAGATAAGCTGAGTTTTTGAGTATTTTACTCCTACTTCTTTTACAAAAAAACTCAATTTTTAAAAAATGTGAGTATCATAACTCGTTGACTCAAAAACAAAAACTCTAAACATTATATTTGTATGTATTGTCCTGTGGAACAGTTTTATGCCTTACTTACATGATGAGAATTATTGTAAGTAAGTGTCTAATATAAAGAGCAAAGGTCATATAGAGTTTTTTGTTTTTTACTGAACTTTCATTTAATCAAAATCGTTGTTTCTTTTAAACTGATTAATTCACGTCCATTTTGAAAGCATGAACGTTTAAAAATGATTTTAACTCTGAACGAGTGCCTTGTTACTCATTCATTTTGAATCTGATGAGTAAATACTCATTGCAGTCAAAAATAATTTACAGCTCTGACTTATCAGAAATTTGACCAGTCATAGAAAGTCTTATGCTTTATAAATAGCATGTCATACTCGGTATAAAGCATCTTATGGTCATGAAGAATCGGGTGATCACATCAGGACTTCAGGCCCTCTTGTCTATCCTTATTTTGATTGGTGTTCATTTAATACACAGGTCATGTTTACATTTTTATAATAATTTAAGAATTGCATTTTGACAAAATAAATATGTATATTTATATTTTAGTAGTTGGTATATGTTAGCTCCTTGTGGTTCCCGGGGGCCCCCGTTTGGTCACGGGGCAAAGAATAGGGCCACTGCAGATCCCTTTGGAGGGTTAGGCAGAGGGGTAGAATCCCCCCAAATTCATGTTCATTTTATCATTTTTTGTTCATGTTCATTAAAGGTCTTCATCATGATCCCTGCATTGTTTCAGGTGCTATCTGGCTCGCATCAAAAGAGCAGTGGCAGAAAAACAATAACGTGGCTCCAGCGTAAATGGAGTTTCTACGATATAATTTGCAGCAATTCTGCAGTTCAGGGTGAGAAGGTTCTAGGCCCATTTTCCATATTTTATCTCGATGTACATGGAAGATGAGCCTGGCATGTTCATGCCTGTTAGGCGCCATATAACCTTTTCATGTGTTGGTGTGCCTTAAAACCCCAATTCAATTCATGGTATATGTTAAATTTATATGAATTGATTGCAAATCCATGAAAAGTCATTTGAAAGTGACAAATTCAAGCATTTTAATTATACACCAATATACCAATGCTGGAGTATGTGACCAGTGTCCACAGTTTTATACATTGTTGCGTCATATGTTATTGATATAGCGCAATCAGTGGTGACTTTTCAGTAAGTCAATCAAAGAAACGGTTTACTTTTTTTTTTCAACTATTACAAAACATATAATTATGTTCATGACTATTTTTATCTCTGCACTTTGCAATATTAGCAGTAGACTCCTTAAACTTGGTGTATGATTTACTTTTGTATACATGTTACTCTTATTTTAAAAGCATACTAGAATGTTTTCATTATAAAATTAAAATCTTTAAAACTAAAGATACCTTTTTTTCTTTCTTTGTCCGGTTATACTTGCCAACGCATAATAACTTGCTGTCACCAACACGCGATGCTTATGGCCGACAACAAAATACTCCTGTTAGCAAACACTAAAAAACATGCTTATGGCCACCAACACAATATATGTGTTTATGTTACTTTCACAGTGTACACACTTATGGTTGCCAACACTATGAAACCTGTATGGTTGCCAACACAATATAACATGCGTATGGTCGCCAACACAATATAACATGCGTATGGTCGTAAACACAATATAACATGTATATGGTCGCCAACACAATATAACATGTATGGTCACCAACACAGTATAACATGTATGGTCGCCAACACAGTATAACATGTATATGGTTGCCAACACAGTATAACATGCATATGGTCTCCAACACAATATAACATGTATGGTCACCAACACAGTATAACATGTATGGTCTCCAACACAATATAACATGTATGGTCTCCAACACAGTATAACATGTATGGTCTCCAACACAATATAACATGTATGGTTGCCAACACAATATAACATGTATGGTCTCCAACACAATATAACATGAGTATGGTCGCCAACACAATATAACATGGGTATGGTCGCCAACACAATAAAACATGTGTGGTCTCCAACACAATATAACATGGGTATGGTTGCCAACACAATATAACATGTATGGTCTCCAACACAATATAACATTGGTACGGTCCCCAACACAATATAACATGAGTATGGTCGCCAACACAATATAACATGGGTATGGTTGCCAACACAATATAACATGTATGGTCGCCAACACAATATAACATGTATGGTCGCCAACACAATATAACATAGGTATGGTTGCCAACACAATATAACATGTATGGTTGCCAACACAATATAACATGGGTATGGTTGCCAACACAATATAATATGTATGGTTGCCAACACAATATAACATGGGTATGGTTGCCAACACAATATAACATGAGTATGGTTGCCAACGCAATATAACATGCATATAGTCGCCAACACAATATAACATGCATATGGTCGTAAACACTATGAAACCTGTATGGTTGCCAACACAATATAACATGCGTATGGTCGCCAACACAATAAAACATGTATGGTCGCCAACACAGTATAACATGTATGGTCTCCAACACAGTATAACATGTATGGTCGCCAACACAGTATAACATGCGTATGGTCGCCAACACAGTATAACATGTATGGTCGCCAACACAGTATAACATGTATGGTCTCCAACACAGTATAACATGCATATGGTCGCCAACACAGTATAACATGCATATGGTCGCCAACACAGTATAACATGCATATGGTCGCCAACACAGTATAACATGCATATGGTCGCCAACACAGTATAACATGCATATGGTCTCCAACACAGTATAACATGTATGGTCACCAACACAGTATAACATGTATATGGTCGCCAACACAGTATAACATGAGTATGGTCTCCAACACAGTATAACATGCATATGGTCCCCAACACAGTATAACATGCATATGGTCGCCAACACAGTATAACATGCATATGGTCGCCAACACAGTATAACATGCATATGGTCGCCAACACAGTATAACATGTATATGAAAGTATAACATGAGTATGGTCTCCAACACAGTATAACATGCGTATGGTCGCCAACACAGTATAACATGTATATGGTCGCCAACAAAGTATAACATGAGTATGGTCTCCAACACAGTATAACATGCATATGGTCACCAACACAGTATAACATGTATATGGTCGCCAACACAGTATAACATGTATGGTCGCCAACACAGTATAACATGTATGGTCGCCAACACAGTATAACATGTATGGTCGCCAACACAGTATAACATGCGTATGGTCGCCAACACAGTATAACATGTATGGTCGCCAACACAGTATAACATGTATGGTCGCCAACACAGTATAACATGTATGGTCTCCAACACAGTATAACATGCATATGGTCGCCAACACAGTATAACATGCATATGGTCGCCAACACAATATAACATGTATGGTCTCCAACACAGTATAACATGAGTATGGTCACCAACACAATACAACATGTATGGTCTCCAACACAGTATAACATGCATATGGTCTCCAACACAGTATAACATGCATATGGTCGCCAACACAGTATAACATGAGTATGGTCTCCAACACAGTATAACATGCATATGGTCGCCAACACAGTATAACATGCATATGGTCTCCAACACAGTATAACATGTATGGTCGCCAACACAGTATAACATGTATCGTCTCCAACACAATATAACATGTATGGTTGCCAACACAATATAACATGTATGGTCGCCAACACAATATAACATGTATGGTCTCCAACACAATATAACATGGGTATGGTCGCCAACACAATATAACATGTATGGTCTCCAACACAATATAACATGGGTATGGTCGCCAACACAGTATAACATGTATGGTCTCCAACACAGTATAACATGTATGGTCGCCAACACAGTATAACATGTATGGTCTCCAACACAATATAACATGTATGGTCTCCAACACAATATAACATGTATATGGTCGCCAACACAGTATAACATGTATGGTCGCCAACACAGTATAACATGTATGGTCGCCAACACAGTATAACATGCGTATGGTCGCCAACACAGTATAACATGTATGGTCGCCAACACAGTATAACATGTATGGTCACCAACACAGTATAACATGTATGGTCTCCAACACAGTATAACATGCATATGGTCGCCAACACAGTATAACATGCATATGGTCTCCAACACAATATAACATGTATGGTTGCCAACACAATATAACATGTATGGTTGCCAACACAATATAACATGTATGCTCGCCAACACAATATAACATGGGTATGATTGCCAACACAATTTAACATGGGTATGGTTGCCAACACAATATAACATGTATGGTTGCCAACACAATATAACATGGGTATGGTTGCCAACACAATATAACATGAGTATGGTTGCCAACGCAATATAACATGCACATGGTCGCCAACACAATATAACATGCGTATGTTCGTAAACACTATGAAACCTGTATGGTTGCCAACACAATATAACATGCGTATGGTCGTAAACACTATGAAACCTGTATGGTTGCCAACACAATATAACATGAGTATGGTTGCCAACACAATATAACATGCATATGGTTGCCAACACAATTTAATATGAGTATGGTTGCCAACACAATATAACATGCATATGGTTGCCAACACAATATAACATGAGTATGGTCTCCAACACAATATAACATGAGCATGGTTGCCAACACAATATAACATGCATATGGTTGCCAACACAATATAACATGAGTATGGATGCCAACACAATATAACATGAGTATGGTCGCCAACACAATATAACATGAGTATGGTCTACAACACAATATAACATGAGTATGGTTGCCAACACAATATAACATGAGTATGGTCTCCAACACAATATACCATGAGTATGGTTGCCAACACAATATAACATGCATATGGTTTCCAACACAATATAACATGAGCATGGTCGCCAACACAATATAACATGAGTATGGTCGCCAACACAATATAATATGCATATGGTCGCCAACACAGTATAACATGCATATGGTCTCGAACAGTATAACATGTATGGTCGCCAATACAATATAACATGTATGGTCTCCAACACAGTATAACATGTATGGTCTCCAACACAGTATAACATGTATGGTCGCCAACACAATATAACATGTATGGTCGCCAACACAATATAACATGTATGGTCGCCAACACAATATAACATGTATGGTCGCCAACACAGTATAACATGTATGGTCTCCAACACAATATAACATGTATGGTCGCCAACACAATATAACATGTATGGTCGCCAACACAATATAACATGTATGGTCTCCAACACAATATAACATGGGTATGGTCGCCAACACAATATAACATGTATGGTCTCCAACACAATATAACATGTATGGTCTCCAACACAATATAACATGTATGGTCGCCAACACAATATAACATGTATAGTCTCCAACACAATATAACATGGGTATGATTGCCAACACAATGTAACATGGGTATGGTCTCCAACACAATATAACATGTATGGTTGCCAACACAATATAACATGTATGGTCGCCAACACAATATAACATGGGTATGATTGCCAACACAATATAACATGGGTATGGTTGCCAACACAATATAACATGTATGGTTGCCAACACAATATAACATGGGTATGGTTGCCAACACAATATAACATGAGTATGGTTGCCAACGCAATATAACATGCATATGGTTGCCAACACAATATAACATGCGTATGGTCGTAAACACTATGAAACCTGTATGGTTGCCAACACAATATAACATGCGTATGGTCGTAAACAATATGAAACCTGTATGGTTGCCAACACAATATAACATGAGTATGGTTGCCAACACAATATAACATGAGTATGGTTGCCAACACAATATAACATGCATATGGTTGCCAACACAATATAACATGAGTATGGTCTCCAACACAATATAACATGAGTATGGTTGCCAACACAATATAACATGCATATGGTTGCCAACACAATATAACATGCATATGGTTGCCAACACAATATAACATGAGTATGGATGCCAACACAATATAACATGAGTATGGTCGCCAACACAATATAACATGAGTATGGTCTCCAACACAATATAACATGAGTATGGTTGCCAACACAATATAACATGAGTATGGTCTCCAACACAATATAACATGAGTATGGTTGCCAACACAATATAACATGCATATGGTTGCCAACACAATATAACATGCATATGGTTGCCAACACAATATAACATGCATATGGTTGCCAACACAATATAACATGAGTATGGTCTCCAACACAATATAACATGAGTATGGTTGCCAACACAATATAACATGCATATGGTTGCCAACACAATATAACATGCATATGGTTGCCAACATAATATAACATGAGTATGGATGCCAACACAATATAACATGAGTATGGTCTCCAACACAATATAACATGAGTATGGTCTCCAACACAATATAACATGAGTATGGTTGCCAACACAATATAACATGCATATGGTTTCCAACACAATATAACATGAGTATGGTCTCCAACACAATATAACATGAGCATGGTTGCCAACACAATATAACATGAGTATGGTTGCCAACACAATATAACATGCATATGGTCGCCAACACAATATAACATAGGTATGGTTGCCAACACAATATAACATGGGTATTGTCATCAACACAATATAAATTGTTTATGGTCGCCAACACAATATAACATGGGTATGGTCATCAACACAATATAAATTGTGTATGGTCGCCAACACAATATAACATGGGCATGATCATCAACACAATATAAATTGTGTATGGTCGCCAACACAATATAACATGGGTATGGTCATCAACACAATATAAATTGTGTATGGTCGCCAACACAATATAACATGGGCATGATCATCAACACAATATAAATTGTGTATGGTCGCCAACACTATATAACATGTGTATCGTTTAGACGAGGTGCAGAGCGCAATTTCCAGCAACGTTCGTTCAATGTCAAGTTCACACAGCGGTGGAAGTTCATATCCTTATATTTCGTGTCCGCTCCATATCTCTTGAACCACTTGAGGGATTTTGAAATAACCTGGCACAAATGTTTACTATATCGACACGACGTACAAAGCGCAACTTTCAGCCAGGTTGGTTCATATGCATTACAATGAGAGTGTGGGGGGAGACATGTTTTTGTTACAAAAACAACCCCGTCTAGTATAACATGCTTGTGGTTGCTAACATAATTTAACAGTTATTGCCAACATAATATAACATGCTTGTTGTTGCCAACATAATATAACATGCTTGTGGTTGCCAACATAATATAACATGAGTATGGTTGCCGACACAATATAACATGCATATGGTTGCCAACACAATATAACATGCATATGGTTGCCAACACAATATAACATGAGTATGGATGCCAACACAATATAACATGAGTATGGTCTCCAACACAATATAACATGAGTATGGTCTCCAACACAATATAACATGAGTATGGTTGCCAACACAATATAACATGCATATGGTTTCCAACACAATATAACATGAGTATGGTCTCCAACACAATATAACATGAGCATGGTTGCCAACACAATATAACATGAGTATGGTTGCCAACACAATATAACATGCATATGGTCGCCAACACAATATAACATAGGTATGGTTGCCAACACAATATAACATGGGTATTGTCATCAACACAATATAAATTGTTTATGGTCGCCAACACAATATAACATGGGTATGGTCATCAACACAATATAAATTGTGTATGGTCGCCAACACAATATAACATGGGCATGATCATCAACACAATATAAATTGTGTATGGTCGCCAACACAATATAACATGGGTATGGTCATCAACACAATATAAATTGTGTATGGTCGCCAACACAATATAACATGGGCATGATCATCAACACAATATAAATTGTGTATGGTCGCCAACACTATATAACATGTGTATCGTCTAGACGAGGTGCAGAGCGCAATTTCCAGCAACGTTCGTTCAATGTCAAGTTCACACAGCGGTGGAAGTTCATATCCTTATATTTCGTGTCCGCTCCATATCTCTTGAACCACTTGAGGGATTTTGAAATAACTTGGCACAAATGTTTACTATATCGACACGACGTACAAAGCGCAACTTTCAGCCAGGTTGGTTCATATGCATTACAATGAGAGTGTGGGGGGAGACATGTTTTTGTTACAAAAACAACCCCGTCTAGTATAACATGCTTGTGGTTGCTAACATAATTTAACAGTTATTGCCAACATAATATAACATGCTTGTTGTTGCCAACATAATATAACATGCTTGTGGTTGCCAACATAATATAACATGCTTGTGGTTGCCAACATAATATAACATGCTTGTTGTTGCTAACATAATATAACGTGCTTGTTGTTGCCAACATAATATAACGTGCTTGTTGTTGCCAATATAATATAACATACTTGTGGTTGCCAATATAATATAACATGCTTGTTGTTGCCAACATAATATAACATGCTTGTTGTTGCCAATATAATATAACGTGCTTTTTGTTACAAAAACAACCCCGTCTAGTATAACATGCTTGTGGTTGCCAACATAATTTAACAGTTATTGCCAACATAATATAACATGCTTGTTGTTGCCAACATAATATAACATGCTTGTGGTTGCCAACATAATATAACATACTTGTTGTTGCCAACATAATATAACATGCTTGTTGTTGCCAACATAATATAACATGCTTGTTGTTGCCAACATAACATAACGTGCTTGTTGTTGCCAATATAATATAACGTACTTGTGGTTGCCAATATAATATAACATGCTTGTTGTTGCCAACATAATATAACGTGCTTGTTGTTGCCAACATAATATAACGTGCTTGTGGTTGCCAATATAATATAATGTGCTTGTTGTTGCCAACATAATATAACGTGCTTGTGGTTGCCAACATAATATAACGTGCTTGTTGTTGCCAACATAATATGACGTGCTTGTTGTTGCCAATATAATATGACATGCTTGTTGTTGCCAACATAATATAACATGCTTGTGGTTGCCAACATAATATAACATGCTTGTTGTTGCCAACATAATATAACATGCTTTTTGTTGCCAACATAATATAACGTGCTTGTGGTTGCCAACATAATATAACGTGCTTGTGGTTGCCAATATAATATATAACATGCTTGTTGTTGCCAACATAATATAACGTGCTTCTTGTTGCCAACATAATATAACGTGCTTGTGGTTGCCAACATAATATAACGTGCTTGTTGTTGCCAACATAATATAACATGCTTGTGGTTGCCAAAATTATATAACATGCTTGTTTTTGCAAACATAATATAACATGCTTTTGGTTGCCAACATAATGTAACATGCTTGTGGTTGCCAAGTTAATATATCATGCATATGGTCGTCAACAATATATCATACTTATTGTCCCCAACACAATATAACATGCATATGGTCACCCAACAAAATATAACATGTTTGTTGTCAACTTAATATAAACTGTTTATGGTCGTCAACACAATAAAACATGCTTATGGTGGCCACTATAACATGCTTATTATATTTAACACAGTATAACATACGTATGGTCATTATACAATAAAATATCCTTTTGTTCGTCAACACAACATACCATACATTAGTAGTCAATAAGCTTGTGGTCGCCAACACAATATAAAGCACTTGTGGTCGCCAACACAATATATCAAATGCTTTTGGTCGTCCGCGCAATATAAAACGCTTTTGGTCGTCAAAGCAATATAAAATGCTTATGGTCATCAACACAGTTGATCAAGCTTTTGCTCTTCAACGCAACAGAACATCGTGACAATGAAGGTTTATCTTATGTGAATGACGGCGCTAAAGCGGGGCATCCGTGTCCCATGGACATACTTTCTAGTTAGTCTTATGTTTGGTCTGCTATTTACCGTTTGCCTTTAGCCCAGACAACATGTATATATACTGACGTTTAGCACAGACAACATGTATATATGTACTGACGTTTAGCCCAGACAACATGTATATATACTGACGTTTAGCACAGACAACATGTATATGTACTGACGTTTAGCCCAGACAACATGTATATATATACTGACGTTTAGCCCAAACAACATTATAGGTTATTGAATTTGTATGGCTAAATATTACTTGGAACGAGTTGTTTTGGCAAAGGACGACGAGCTTGCGCCAAAAGAACGAGTTCCAAGTAATATTTAGCCATACAAATTCAATAACCTTTTTATTGTATACTTTCATATTGTTTTCGATCAATGTAATTGTATGACTATTACTTTTCATTGTATTTGTGTTATTTTTATAGCTTTTGATGGAATTCCTATCTTGTCATTCAGTTTCATCTTGTGTTGATGATTATTTTGCGCGAAAACGACGTCGACGTCGGATGACGTCATTAAAAACATCAAGCGATTTTCTAAAGTTTGTTTACCATTCGATAACGTTTAAAACAGTGGGTGAGTGACCATTTCAATTATTTTATCAATTTCTGCCATTAAAGGTTGAAAAAAACAACGTATTTTTTTGTTGACACTATAGGAAGGATTCCGTTATTTTATTTGAAAGTAGTTCCTCATTTCTATTTCGCGCCTCTTAGTAAGCACGAGAAAAAGTAAAGGTGCAATATCAATGTGTGCAATATCGTAGAATATTGCACACTTAGCTCAATGCAAACTAAACGGGACAATATGAAAGTATACAATAAGTATACGTACTGACGTTTAGCCCATACAACATGTATATGTACTGACGTTTAGCTCAGACATGTATATATACGGACGTTTAGCCCAGACAACATGTATATATACTGACGTTTAGCCCAGACAACATGTATATATACTGACGTTTAGCCCAGACAATATGTATATGTACTGACGTTTAGCCCAGACAACATGTATATGTACTGACGTTTAGCCCAGACAACATGTATATATACTGATGTACATTCCTACAGAATCCACTATTACTTCTTGACTGTTACTGCTAACAGAAAATATTATCGTTTCTTAGATACCATTTCCATTGTAGTTTAATATTCTGACGGCTAAATTACTGTCAGAAGTATGTTAAAACTACCGTCCTTGGGCTACGCTTTGGACTTCGATCCTGCCCCTGCGGTTTGACATTCTGGCCGCGGCCTCATATAGTGATTATGTTATAAGTGTTGTTAGACACCTTCAGACGAGTCACTTATGACCTAATGTCAGTGTTTATTTGCTCAGCACACGCGCACCCACCCCAATTCTTCCGACCCCGTTAAAGCACACACACCCCCAACCCATCCCACCCCATTCTTCTGACCGTGTTAAAGGACTGGGGAAAATATAATACAGCACGCGCGCAATAATGAAATACAAACTTTAATAATAAATACAAAACACATGTACTGGACAAACGTTTTTCATATATACTTTTATCACATAACGTCCCTTGTTAGCAGTGTCGAACACCCATTTAATATTCTATTGTATGACACACGTGTAATACAACCTGGAACGATTTTGATTGGTTGAGTTAAACCTGTAACACTACGCAAGTTTATTAACTGAAACTATTTTTTTATTAAAAATTCACCCAGATCTGAGTCATATACTTATTATTTGTGACAGCTTACAAAAATAATGCACGTTATACAAAACATTGTTATTGGTTTGTTAAAAAGTTGGCGTAAACTGCTATTTTGTAAAGAGGTAAAACACGAACTCTTTTATACGCAACGTTATGTGTGAGACGCGACGTTACGACGTCACATATTTTATGACGTTTTGGCGCTAAAGTGTGTCTGACGTCGTGGCGGTTCTATGTCCATCTGAATTATTTTTTACTAATTTGATTGCAGTGTTATGTGATAAAAAGTTCCCATTCCATATAAGATTTATGAAACTCGTTATGAATTATTTTTAATTTTAACTCGCCAATAGGCTCATTAAAATAAAAATAATTCATAACTCGTTTCATAAATATTATATGAAATGGGAACTCATTTAAGATCCTCTATTTATCGCCGATTAAAGTAGCTATCCCGCCAACAACAGCCAATTGTTACAACATATGTACACCGTTTCTTAACCTACTGACGACGAGTTATATATATAACATATATTTTGAGAATCCAAACGCTATAGACACCATATAAACGGCATTACCCAGCCAGGCCAACCCCCAAAAATGCAGCGTCGAATTAGGAGTTACCAACTAATAAGTCGTTTTATGCATGTACAATCACGGGTATTTTAGCAACCCATTAATAATCTTACACTTTTAAACGGCACATACACATTATTATATGACCTGAACACCTGAGTAGAGTTTTCATACACCTTTTTTCGTGTAATTTTTGCCGTTATTTAGCGGGTTGTTTTCTTTAACAAAAATGAAAACAGAAGAGTTTCTAGTTAATTTAAGGAGTCAATTTAACAACAATCAATGCATTTTAAAACAAACGGGCTTTGTCAGTCGCACATATGTTCTGTTCATACTTTTTTGGACATGACGCAGTTGTCATATGTGCAATATACAGCATATGGCTTGTATGTTAGTGAATGTGTAATCGAAATAGAAATCCAGTTACTCCATACATTTGGGCTTTTTCGTATTTTTCTGTATTTAAACGGGCATGTTTGGAAAACAATAACGCATTTAAAGGGAAAATATATGGACTCTGCAAACCCCTACAGTCCCGAATACTAGAATGTATCATCCGGGCATGTACAAATATTCGAAAGCAAGAGTAGGGCGTTCTTTCTGTGGATTACATCTGTAAGTGAATGTGAAGTTCGAGATTGTCAAGCAATCACGTATTATTTTAAAACATGCTATTAAAACTTCACGAACACAAATGAAAATCCCACGCGAATGGAAAAGGTATTTGTCAATTTATTTGATGGTAACACTTCAGCAGCATCTGTATAATATTGCAAACACAGTATGTGTCACTCATACAATAACAACACAATATTTTGTATATGAGATACAATAAATGGTAAATAACAAAAATGTATATATAATGCTCTGGAGGCAGTTCTAAATGTGCATGTTGTTTACAAACATAAAACAAAAACATAGTATTATTTCATATAATTAATGCTTATCCGTTTAGAACTTATTCGTTGCTAACTAGGACATGGACTTATATCAACTTTAAAAAGCAAGAATAAAAAAACGCTACTGTCGAAGGTGTTTTTTTCTCTGCAGTTGTATATAATTCAATATATCCTTCTAACAGTACAACACAAATCAGTAGAAATGTTTTACCAAATGAAAACCTTAAAAACTCTTTGCGTGATACTATTTTTTTTTATGCGTGAATTTCTGAATACATGTAAAACATATATACTATATATTCTATAGGAAAAAAAGAGGAAAAGCAGCTCGGGAATTTCCGCAACATAATGTATTTATAGCTTACTTAAATCCACGTAATATTCCAGAGAAATCCCAAGAAGTTTTGTAAAAACAAAACACGTTGCAGCTAGATAGAGAACGGGCAAAACTGTACTGTTGTATACTTTTTAATCACAGTACACTTTGTGATACGAAATTCATAAATGTTGAAGTTCGACTTTAAAAATTTCAGCTATTTTAATGCTGCATTTAATGTAAAGAGATTGCAATGTTACTTTCAAAGTTTGCTTACCTGCTTGAGCCAAGCGCGTATTCTATCAATAATGAAATTAGTCTTTTTACCGAAAGGAAAGGCCTAATGTAGCCAATTGCCATTCGATTAACAGCAACCTATTATACGTACAATATAAAGCGGAAATTCCCGGGTTGCGTTTCTTTTTTTCTTTAGTATATTATAATCATACCATGAACGTTTCCGTCATAACAAACATAAGCTGTTTTCAATAATACAGTAGACCATTTAGTCCTCGAGTATAAAGTATTACAGACAATTTTCAAACACAGAAGTCAATGGCAATACTAAATATTAAATAATACTACACTTTCACTATCATTTATAATATCACAGTCGTATACTAGTATTGTAGACGGTCATAATCTTGAACTGTCTACTTAACTTTGACAATATAACTCATTAAACACATTTCTAGAACATGCCCATTAAACACATTTCTAGAACACATGATTAAAAATCACTAGGACAGTTTTAGAGTGTTTGGCAAAATAATTCATTTGCTAAATCTTCCCCACTGGTGTATTAATGGTCGTCCGCATCTACCTGGACGTGCCTTTCACTTTATGCAGGGTAAGCGCCGTAAAGACCGGATCCGCGTACCTGTTGAGTTCCCCCCGGATCCCTTGGTAAGCGGCTGAAAATAGAGGTAAATATAAAATCATGTTTTTTGTTATTGCAAATATGGATATAAAAATCGAACTATAAAAGTAGCATTCAAGGACGGCAGTCAACCACAAACACACAGAAACAAAGAACAACTTTAAAGATGAAAAAAATGCCAAATTAGACATCACAAACACAAAATGGTTGACAATAGGTACAGAACGGCCAGTGGCAAACAAAGGCCGCTAGGGGTTTAAACCAGGTTCTGGGGTGCATCAAACCTAACACATCCCAAGTAAACGGGACAGTGTAAATAAAGAAATCCCCGCCATGAAAACTTCTCTAACCAACAAGGCAGCATTAATAGGCAATATAGATGCTCGTGTATATATAAATACAAAAAAAACAATAGCCTAGAAATCCACAAAGAAGGTACTCAGTGACTTAGTAGAAGCCAGAGCAACAAGATAATAAACCATTGAGGGCACGACAAGACAAGATTGTAGACAAACATCAAACGTCACCGTCAAATTAATTGGTGCTTAAGGGGTATCAACACATTATCTTATGTTACGAGCCGCCACAGAGAAAGGTGTCTGGTACACGGGAATCCGAGACCCGTGCTCTACTCTTACTATTTAGTAGATTACTATGCTTCTTTAACGTGCTCGGATGATAGATTCCGATATACAGAAACGCCCTGACAACGTCTCCATCCGATGGACGGGGCTATGTGAAATGTCTTATTTATACACATAAGAAACCCATTTGAGGCAATGGGAGTCAAACCAGTGGTCTTAGAATTAAGAACCGAGCGTGTTATCTACTGGGCTATTGCGGACAGAATCAGTCGTACTGATAAGAGACTGAGTTAAACAATCCCACAGAAGAGCTAAATCCTATTGACAAAATGACCTGACCAAACATGTCTTTCAAGCCCACTGTATTGGTCACACGCTATTTTGCCAGTAATATCGCCCACTACATCAGCTTGTGATAAAACAACCACACGAAAGAGCTTAAACTAGTTTAAGCTAGCCAGCATCGCGAATTATATCGAAAAGTGACGAAATAATAGCACGAGTAACCTAACTGGTCTTGCCGCCATTATCCACTCGAGCAATATATATACACAACAATTTCTCCTCCTACAGTAAACTGTTTAAATAAAGTAGATCAACTCACTCTTTTAGGCTCTCAACAAGCATGCATAAGAAAGTATCCTTTAACAAAATTACCGTTAACGTTTAAAACAAACTCGTGCATAGCGCCATCTTTCCAATGCTAATAAGGTTGCCTCAAACAGCTTGTAATACTTTGTACTACTGCTAAATGTTTCTTAACTTTGAAGTTATTTTCTCAAATAAAGGTATAAATAAAAGTTTAAGAAAATATGAAACATGACTCAACAAAGCTAACATTTCTGATATTGTCGCTTCTTTTCTTGAATTACATATCTCTATTGAAAATGGCGAAATAATTAGTAAAATCTATGACAAGAGAGATGATTTTATTTTTGATATTGCTAATTATCCCCCATTTAGATGGGGATGTTCCTCGAGCTACGTCTTATGGGGTGTATGTTTCTCATCTTATTCGTTTCTCTAGAGCTGGTAGTCGTGTTGAGGACTTGAATATTCGTAATATTTGTATAACTAAAACGCTACTCCATCAGCGCTACCGTTACCATAAACTTCAAAACACATTTGCAAAATGTTATTATCGTCACCCTGATCTAACTTTAAAATATAAAAGTAAACTCTTCTGCGACAAGGACTATGACAACCTGACTTCTATGGTGATGTGATTTACAAACTTCGTAAGATCTTTGGTCATAATCACTTTCATACAATTTTTATTAAAGTTTTTTAACAGTTTATCAAAATGACCCTATCATTCTGCAACGCACTGCATGTTTAGTGGTGGACCCATTTACAGTTCGCCACTATGATTTCCACTTTGATTGTGCGATGACCGGACAGATTGTGGACCCTATGATGACGTCTACCTAAGCGTTTGATGTTTGTCATTAATCTTGTCTTGTCGTACCTTTAACGGTTTGTTCTCTTGTTGCTCTGGCTTCTGCCAAGTCATTGAGTACTTACTTTGTGGCTTTCTGGGCTTTTGTCTTTTAAATTATATATACATGATCATAAATGTGTTTTACTTATATTGCCTATTAATGCTGCCTTATTTGTTAGAGAATATAACCTGGTGGGGATATCTTTTACACTGTCTCGTTTATTGGGATGACAAGGGTAAGAGTGAGGTTTGGTGCACCCTAGAACCTGGTTTAAACCCCCAGCTGTCCCCTTTTTTGGCCACTGACCGTTCCAAGGCGGTATCCCTATTGTCAACCCTTTTATGTTTGTCTTATTTTGCCTTTTATTCATCCTTAAAGTTGTTCTTTGTTTCTGTGTGTGTTTGTGGTTGACTGTCGTCTTTGAATGCTACTTTTTTGTCTTATATCTACTCTTAACCATGTATTGTATTCGTATTGTGTGTTAAAGTCGTATTGGTTTTATTGTTTTTTGATCATATATTGAAATATCTTATAGTATCTCGCATCCTATCAAAGTACAGAACATGACTTCGTGTTTCATTATATCGGTTAAGCATATTGTTGACCGAAATGTTGGTAGCAGCATCAGTACTTGACTTAAGGCAGCTGTGCGACACATGCGTGCATTTAAGTTAGTCAGTTACCTAAATACTGCCATATAATTAATATCTGATGTGCTGTTTACTGAGAATATACATCTAAGTCGTAGTCGGTATTTCATCATTCTATATTATATGTCCAACAAGCTCATTAAAAATACCGGTAGCGCTGACTCTGTTGTCGTGTATAAGCGATATGGCTGCTATTTATGAGTATATTTTGTGTCTGATTAAAAGCTGAACCACATACTGGTGTCACAAGAGATTGAATATTGGCCACATTGGCGGCAATAAGTCGGGAACCATGTGGCAGTCTGGACAGATTCTCACGGCTGTTGCCGCGAGAGATCATGTATAAAATGGGCCCGCTCCGTGTTTCGGGACAGTCTATAAGCAAGTCTTGAGTTGAAGTCATGTCTATGTTTTAGGCACTGTTAAGCTTGCAATCACCATTCCGCTAGGCTCATGTTTTGGCAATTTGAATTCTGTTATATTAAACTGTTAGAATTAGGACACACTTAAATAGGACAGTACTTTGATATACGTTTTATCTACTGTTCATTTATTTCGAATTACTATATACAATAAAAAACTGGTGACTGGAAAGTGTGTTCTGATATTTATAAAGTCCTGACTATAACACAGTTGTACTACGTTTTTCATTATAAAACAGAAACTTACGGTCTTGGAATAGATCCGTGATAGCTTGCATAGATGGGAACGTGCTGACCGTTATGTATGTCTCCGGGGTCACCCACCCCGTTCGTATTGCACGTCCTACACGCTCAT
This sequence comes from Cyrtodaria siliqua, assembly GCA_037043455.1. Classification (NCBI taxonomy): domain Eukaryota; kingdom Metazoa; phylum Mollusca; class Bivalvia; order Adapedonta; family Hiatellidae; genus Cyrtodaria; species Cyrtodaria siliqua. Next base: position 52,536 of record JAWPHD010008998.1, on the reverse strand, counting down.
ATGGAACGTCAGACCTGCCATATCCGGGCTGACCAAACTTGTTAAGCTCTGCAGGCCATCCAGCTTTATATCTGCCTGATATAGAAAACAGAAAGTTAATGCTCATGTAAATATTTCCTCCGCATCATTATTAAGTAGAGTTCGTCGAGGTAAACCCAGTTGGAAAAGTCTCTCCGCGTCATCATCACAGCGGTGACGGTCGAGGTGAACTCTGTCTTCCTCCGCATCATTATTAAGTAGAGTTCGTCGAGGTAAACCCAGTTGGACAAGTCTCTCCGCGTCATCATCACAGCGGTGACAGTCGAGGAGAACTCTGCCTTCCTCCGCATCATTTATAAGTAGGACCCGCCGATGTTAACCCAGTTGGAAAAGTCTCTCCGCGTCATCATCACAGCGGTGACAGTCGAGGTGAACTCTGCCTTCCTCGGCATCAGTATTAAGTAGGATTCGTCGAGGTAAACCTAGTTGGAACAGTCTCTCCGCGTCTTAGTATCTTAGCGGAGACTCTCAATCCGTTGCGTTGTAAAGCTTCTTGCCTCTCACCGCTGCGGGTTCGAATTCCACTGGGATCTCAACTTGTAAGTGAAGAAGTGTCGATTTTTACGGATGGCGAGGGGTGTACAGTAACTACATTAACCTATTTTTTAAATATTGTTTTGAAAATCTGAATTGATAACATCATGGATATAAATATGTCTGTAGGTCTATGATAAGATGATCAGTTACTTACATAATTATAACCAAAAACCGTATATCTTTGAAAAATGTCCTTGGAACACGTGCTCATACGTGCCCTGAACAACAATATGTTTCATCATCTACTTACAAACAGAAACAAAAGGGTTAGCTCCGTAACGATACATCATCTCTCTCGCCGGATCCGAGTAATGTCTTAGAAAGTCGTTTTCTTCCCTTTCATAAATAACGGGAAACTCCGACCATAATAACGTTACTTGATCATCTGGAAAATAATTGACAGCTTGTTGGTTTGCAAAATTTTACGTCATATAGACGAAAGTAACAATGAACATAAGCAACACTAAGAATACTCAGTGATAAAAAACTAATTTTTAAACGTAATCACTGCATACATAATGCATATACAATTGAGGAATATGTAAAACCAAACATACATTATATTGCTAAGCTGTGATATCTGAGGTCCAGAATTGAAATTATCGGGGTGGGTGGAGGAACAACCCATTCAAATTCAGACTTATTGTATATGAATTTTGCTTGTTTTCACATTGACGATGTAATGAATGGACTTCATCGAAAGTATGACTATTAAACACGTGATACTGATTAGAGACTGATTAAACAGTTTCAGTTTTGTTTTGTTTACCTATTTATAGAGTCTGACAGTAGAAAATATTCGAGTCAGGCAAGATAACACACCTTTCTATTTCTTTCTATACATTAAGACAAGAGAACACAACACATCTTGCTAAAATCAGACAAGAGAACACAACAACTAGAGCCATGCAAGAGAAACATCAAATAGACCCTATGATGACGCCTACCTAAAGCCCATTGGGACGGTGTCGTTTGATGTTTGTCTATGATCTTTCTTGTCGTGCCCTTAATGGTTTATTCTCTTGTTGCTCTGGCCTCTGTCAAAGTCATTGAGTACCTTCATTGCGGCTTTCTAGGCTATTGTGTTTTGTATTATATTTACACGAGCATATTTGTTGTTTACTTATATTGCCTATTGAAGATGCCTTGTTGGTTAGCGATTATATCATAGAAGTGATTTCTTTATTTACACTGTCCTGTTTTAATGGGATGACAGTAGGGTAAGTGTGAGGTTTGGTGCACCCTAGAACCGGGTTAAACCCCCAGTGGCATATTTGCCACTGACCGTTCCAAGGCGGTAGCCCTATTGTCAACCCTTTTGTATTTGTGATGTCGTTTGCATTATTTTTGCCTTCTTGTTTGTCTGTTTGCGTGTTTGTTTCTGTGTTTTGTGGTTGACTGTCCTCCTTGAATGCTACTTTTCCTGTCCGATCTTTTTATATTTCTTTAGAGTCAGACAGGAGACCACACCTAGAAATAGCTACAGTCAGACAAACGAACATACCCGACTAGAATCGTACATGAGAGCATTTATAACTAGAATCAGACAGGACAACGTAACTGGAGTGAGACAAGAAAACGAGTCAGATCAGAACAGACACACAGACAAGAGAACAGCACTTTGTTTCAGAAAACGTAAGTAAGTATGTATGTACACTCTATAAATATTCTTATTATGGGTATCAGCTGCACCCTGTAGCGTACCATCTGTACCAACCATGCTCGCTACAAGTACTCTTTAAAGATGAATGGCCACCTTTTTTGGTAGTATTATCAGTTAACAAATTTAACTCTGAAACATCATATGAACATTTCTTGATAGTCCCGGAGAGAAACATATATTTAAAACCGCTACTAAGGTGTATGTAAAATAAGTATTATTTGCATGACGTAAATACTACTCTTACCACTGCGTGACTGCACGGGGAAATGAGGTAAATCTGAATTGTGCTCCTTTTTATTATAATTCAGCTGCATGTGGGTTTGATTCACTCAGAAGACTAAATCTTAAGTGTATAGCTGCACAACTATTGCCAGATAATTGATAAATACATTTACCTGTGGATTAAGATACCTGTTCAAAGTTTTCTATGTGTGAATTGTAAATATCTATTGTTGTGTATTGATTTCGATTTAAATAAACATAAACATGTTCATGCAACAAAACATTTGAAATGGACATACGCTCTGGTCCAAATGGAATCGGCCTCTGGTTTATACCGTACGTCAATGGTACAGCGATAACCTGATATGGATTCGAGTTGGGGAAGTCTGGCTGCTTAATCCGGTGAGAGCTCTCAAACCATCTCTTGGCCTGGAAGACGTCCTTGAACCAGAGACAGCAAACGCCAAACCGTGAACGCCGCTGGTCCCTAGAGTCCCACCATTGATCAGATGCCATCATCTCATGGCTTGCGATCATAATCCGCATCTTTAAAGCAAACAAGATATACTCAATTGCAAAAGAAAGTGCACACTGAGTTTTGTTTAGATTTAATTGTATAAAAGAAAAATAGAATTAAATTGACAAATCCCAAAATAAATATGCCATGTTTGGTACCAAAGTTTTTATCATTCCATTGCCAATATCATGTTGTCTTTTGTTTCAATAGGTCGAATCATTAAGGGACTGTCGCTTGTTAAAGAGGATATGGTGTAAAGTAAAATGTTCAAATTGTCCAGTTTCTTTTGCAACTGAGTATATATTTCCTTTGATTTACTTAAAGTAGATATAAAAGTCGAACAGGAAATATATACTGATTTCAATAATATGCCACTGTTTTATTTATTTGTTTATCTAAAGATACATTGCTGTTCACATGTTTCGGTGTATACTATATATGTTTAAAAGGAGAAATGTCTATCAAAATCGTCCGAACTATAGATGCATACTAATATTATGTACGTGTTTTTTTCTTTTCAGTGTAGAAAAAGGATTTTATCTGTAACTTACATCACTTGGTTCTGAGAAGCCGATGACGTAGCCGTTATGTGCGTTCAACGTGCTCACACTTTCCTGCATGGCGTTGATAACCTCGGCTAAATCTGATGGACGAAATCTCATCATCACAAGATAACCTTTATTGGCCTAAAATATGGTGGTCATGGAAACGTGATAAATATGGCGGTCATGGAAACGTAATACAAACATGTATATTCGAAACAAAAAGCGATATGTAATTATCAGGCTAATCAACTCAAACTATACGTTGTTCTAGAGATATACGCCGTGTGCTACTCAATGAGTAAACAATAATGATTTGTATCTATATCCAACAAAAAATGTATTATTATAAAGAAAGATGTAAATAAATCAATATTATAAAGTCAAACGTAAATAATATAATTTAGCGCAAAATTGAAAATAAGGTGCATAAGTACATAGCAAGATAAACTTCACCTTCTACATTGATGCATGATACATATTTGAAACTAAGGATACTACTTTCAAATTTCATGTATAAAACACCTGCCTCCGCTATTTTTTGCATAGATAAATCCTTTTGGTATGGTTCTTTAACGGATGTTAGTAGATCTGTTATCCGAGTGCTGTAATTATTTGCCCGACCTGCAGGTTGGAGAACCTTTATAAGAACAAAACCATTAGGTGCTTAAGAATACCTGTCAAACGAGTAGAGAAAGTAACCCAAATATTAACACATTTGTGTTCACCTACAATAAGTGCCATTTAAAATCCTATTATCTGGTCTCTAATTGAAACCCGGACATCTGTTACCCGGTCTCTAGTTGAAACCCGGTCATCGCACAATATGACCTATATTTATGTGTCGACGTGGCATAAAACACCATTCATTCATTCATTCAACCGGGTTCAAGTAGTTATCGTATTGTTTTTCATACAAACTCGAGGAAAACCAGGTAATTTGTTAGTCACTATTTAAAAATGTTGCAGAGAGTTTTAAGTAGCCTCTAAACAGCACTTATCTTAGGTGTAAACCTGGGCGGAAACTGGTTCCCTGTTGGATTCTCACTACAGATTACCAACATATTAGATTAATAAAAGAGGTCCTGTATGGCAACCGACAAATCAGATGCTATTGGTAATGAGTATCGCAATCCATCAAGGAACTAGTACCAGCATAGTTGTAAACTCAACGTGTATTTCAGCAGTTAAATCACAATTAAAATACATAGTTGAATTGTTGGAGTTTAGTTGAAGTGTCTTGATAAGTGTCTTGATAGACTATTAAAGCTTTCTGAATTTACTGCAGCAATTATATCGTCTATTCAATAAATCTGACAGGTATTCTGTAACACAGGTAAAGCAGCTAGGATGCCTCGCCAAACGAAGGAAGGTAGAGAGTTTAGGATGTCTCATCAAACAGCATATAGATACATAATGACGAGTAGACACTCGGGCTACACAGATTTGACATATGTGAGCAGGGGATAGTTAATAACAAATAGACAAACGTGCAACATAGATTCTATATTTTTGAGTAATAGACAGTAAATAACAAATAAACACTAGTGCTATATAGATTCTACATTTGTGATGTGGGGAAGTAAATAACAAAGTAACAATCGTGTGCTATATATATGCTACTGTATTGCTGTCTTGAACTAGTAAAACGTATTTTCGAGATCATCCACACCAATATTTTAAGGAAGATCTAATTGCATGCATTGTTTTGCAACTGTTTTAAAAGGTCATCAACAACCATTTTCATGAATATAGCTTTTCAGATTTGACTTAAGAAACTTTTAGACACACTTTGCCTAGGCCCAATTTGGGGCCCAATCCAAAATAACCTCATATTTTCCCAAAATATCCTCATATTTCCCAAAATACAAAAAAATATATATATATTATATTAAATGTAACCTTATATGACAATGTATTTGTTGCTCAAATAAGAGCTTGGTTTTGAAATTATTCCAAAAAATGTTAGTGCCTTACTATGTAATATAGCAGGATTATTACTTTTCCCAAATTCTAGATTTCACGCTCATTTTTCCCAATTCAAAAGGCCCCTGGCCCCACTTCCAAAAATGCAGAAAAATCCCTGTCTTATGATTGAACTCCTCGTCATGCTGGACGGATGTGCAATACGTGCATACCTTATATAAAAATCACACAATGTGATTATTACAATGAGTGCATGTGTATTGATAGCTACATTAAATTGCCTGACCAAACACACGTTTTATTTATTGTGAAAACACAGTAAGGTTGGTTCTTTGTAATTGACGATATGTGTGCAAGAAGGTCGAAGTTAGTAGGAAAAGGCTCCAAAGGAAGTGATGATAAAAACATATTTGTTGTTTTTAATTACCGATACAAAGATGTGAAGTGTGAAATTATACGGAGTCGTGATATTTAACTATCTTCGAGTGAAGTGTATTCGAGTGACGAAACGCGATGATTCCAAATTTAGTTCAACACTTCTAAAAAGTTAGGTATACTCTATGATAAATAATATTATTTCAAATAATAGTCTGGCATTTTAAACTTATATAAAACAACAACAACAAAAAAGAGCATGCTCACTTTATTATGCTATTAATCTGAACATGTTAAGTACCCAGCCTTATATAAGTTCTCACTTGTTTGTAGGTATTGTTATATATATACTAAAACAAAATTGCTTTGTCGATTTAACCAAGGCTTATTGTATATTATGATAGACTATGATATATAAATATCCTACTCACTATCCTAATATCCTGGTTGAAACTGACACACCATACTACTGATTGTTTGATTGATTTAAGACAATGTTGAAAATAAATCATGATATTGAACCCATCCGTTAAACGTGTCCTTATGTATCGATCTCGCAAACCTCTTGCCGAAAATAATTAAACAAACAGTAGTTGTGCAATATTAGATGTAAACCACATTCACGTTACCACCAATATCCCACTTACATCGTACCCCTGCGATTTTGGTTCTTCCCGTTGCTATCAAATACAATGTTACAATTGTTTTGTTTATAAACTATAAAAACGGTGATTAACCAAACATTGTTAATAAACCATGTATACTATCTAAAATGGTCAGAAAGAAATAAAAAAATAAAAGGGCACTTTTTAATCTTCAATATACTATAAAGTGTTCCGAATCTATATAAACTTCGTTTATATTCAAACTTACCAACTTACAAACAGCCACCGTATGTATTGCTTTGTTATGATTGGTTTGAATACTGGTTGCTGTTTAAACAAAACATACTTTCATAATAATTGATATTAAGGTTCATAAGAAATGTTTACTTTATTTGTATACTGAGGGGAAAAAAAGTTTATCAAGTTTTTGTTGCACCCTGGAAATAATACATTTTTGGTTGTAAAATCAAGAAACTACTGCCGTAGACAGAATATTTTATTAAACACACATCAATAACAGTCGAACATCTTAATGATGTAACGAATAAATGAATGTAGGGGTCAAGCCCGTAAAGTCCCAAAATGTCAGTATATCTTGTAAACAGTATTATTTCATCTAAAAAAACTTGCTAAACTTTTTTTCCTCAGTATATATTGCTGTTCGTAAAACGTTTATCACGCAAACGTCCATTCTATATTATAAAACATACTTACATTATATTTATTTTCATATCGTTGCCGAGGGCTCTCATCTTGGCGGTAGCTCTCATCTTGGCGGTAAGAGCGATCCTGGAATGTATGATTGGGCGTAAACGTTTGTTCAATCACCTTTAGGATATATTGTCAGTTTTTCAATTTAGACTTTTGGCTGTTACATGTGATACGCAGGCTTCATAACCTCTGCGCTCAACTAAATACCATTTTGTTTATTTCGCCCATTGTTTTCTCGTTTAGCGCAAAACATTTTCTAGAAGCTGGGACCATACGCCGCTGGCCATGGAATGGTATGAAAATATCTCATTGAAGGTTCCATGTTCACCGTCATATGCATACCATCTTTCGCCCATTGTTTTCTCGTTTAGGGCAAAATATTTTGCTAGAAACTTGGACCATACGCCGCTGGCCATGGTATGGTATTAAAATACCGCATTGAAGGTTCCATGTTCACCGTCATATGCATACCATCTTCGGGATGGCTCAAAACTGTGTACTGTTAACATTTTAAATATTGAATTCTGCTCAACCCGGGGCTAGAGGGCGTGAGCGGTAGCAAGAATGTTCGCTACCGTTCATGAACAGTCTCAACCAAACTGAGACTGCACTATTTCTTGTATTTATCGTGTTCGGCGATTTCCAAATTTCATACTCTTTTTGCATATTATTACTTAATTTGGCATATAAATTGTCTGAGCATACATTCTATGCATAGTGTTTGGTTCAAAGTGACAGCATATCTGCTTAACATTATATGTGAAACATCCTTTCGCTAAAATAACTCCTTATATAACAATAGCTTGTTCTCATATTAAACATACATATTGGCATGTCTTATTTTGACTATGATTAGTCTGTACTAAGTACCAGAAATACGGAGAGAGGTATATAAAAAATATATTAGGTTTTGTTTGTTTGTTTGAATGGTTTTGTACGTCATTTTTAGCACATGTCATGCCATAGATGACGGTCGATTTGTTTGTGGTAGAGGCAGAACATCCCATTTTTCCTGGATATAACCAGTATTATCTCCCTTCATCCGCAACAATAGACACTTTCTCACTTGACAAGTCGAGCTCCCAGTGGGATTCGAATGCGCAGCGGTGAGAGGGAGAACGATATATATTCGGTGATTAAATAGCAAAACACACCACACTGATACTACAGCTTAGTTTCAGAATAAGAATTTGTAAGAAAGCGATTGCATTGGCCATGGCACTATAAGAGAGAGAAAAGAACTTCATCAATACAACTTACATTATAATCATGTTGCGGCTCGCTTCGCTGCGGGGGAATGTTTGTTCGATGATGATAACGACCCTGAAAGTAATGATTTATATGATAATCCAGATGTCAAAATAAAAATGGTATGTTGCAGATATGCTAAGGAATGAGATATTAAAGATGAATGGCCACCCTTTCTGTAGTATTATCAATTAACACATTTAACTCTTAAACGTCATTTGAACATTTCTTGCTAGTACAGGAGAGAAACATATATTTAAAACCGCTACTAAGTTGTATGTATAAATAAGTACTATTTGCATGACGTATACTACCTTTACCACTGCGTGACTGCACGGGGAAATGAGGTAAATCTGAATTGTATAGCTGCACAACTATTGCCAGATAATTGATAAATACATTTATCTGTGGATTAATTTACCTGTTAATAGTTTTCTACGTCATCAAATAAAATCTTATTCTCGCTTTTCACAGATATTGCAATGTAAATTGTAAATATCTATTGTTGTGTATTGATTTCGATTTAAATAAACATAAACATGTTCATGAAACAAAACATGGTCGGAGAATTTTAAGATGACCAACTCTGTTCTGTGAATGCTTCATTGCCTGACTTGTATACATGCTTTTCTATACGTCAGTGTTAAATTTCATTACGTCTATGTTATTTTTACTTACGTCTATGCTAAAAAATACGTCTGTGTTAAATTAACATATGTCTATTTATATAGACTAACGTCTATGTTTTATTTACCAATGTCTATGCTAAAAAATACATCTGTGTTAAATTAACATAATATTATATCTATGGTATATTGACTAACGTCCATGTTATTTTTACTTACGTCTATGCTAAAAAATACGTCTGTGTTAAATTAACATATGTCTATTTATATAGACTAACGTCTATGTTTTATTTACCAATGTCTATGCTAAAAAATACGTCTGTGTTAAATTAACATATGTCTATTTATAATGACTAACGTCTGTGTTCTATTTACCAACGTCTATATGTTAAAACATACGTCTGTGTTAATTTAACATACATCTTTGTTATAATGACTAACGTCTATGTTCTATTTACCAACGTCTAGGTTAAAAAATACGTCCGTGTTAATTTAGCATATATCTATGTTATACTGACTTACGTTTAAGTCATATTGACCTACGTCCATGTTATATTTACTTATTTCAATGTTTAGTTTGCTAACGTCTATGCTAAATTATATGTCTATATCATTATTGACTTATGTTTATGTTATATTGACTTACGTTTGTTATATTTACTAACGTTTACGTTATATTGACTTACGTCGATGTTATTTAAACTTACAGCTGTGTTTACTGACTTGCGTCTATGTTAATATGACTTACATATATGCTACACATGTTTGTGTTTGTTGCTTCCAAGTGGTCTACTTTTCAGTATGTACTGAGTCGGTAGTTGTTATAAAGGAATTCTATACTGAGCAAAAATAGAAACGTCCCCAACTTTACCCATAGATTTAGACACAATGAAATTATATTTTATTTAATCTTATATGCCAATACCTTTGTTAAAGTCCAGCACTGTCATGAAAACAATTTTCTTTGTATCAAACTTGTGGGTAAAATGATTCCCCTTGATTTGGTTTAAACAGCATTTCCGGGTCTTGTGGTTAAAACTTTGAGTTAACACAGTTTTGTTATATTGAAATAAACAGAGAATGACATCATCACCAAAAAAAGAGAAAAAACGCTGATCTTTTCACTCATTTTTGCGCTATACAGCTTTCAAGAACGAATATTTTCAGATTACCTCCCTTTATAATACAAATATAGTGTTTTCACAATTTGAATAAAACATTTTTAGCAGCAACAGACAAACTTTGGTTTTTGATGATTATTAATATTGATCAGAATGACTGAGTGATAAGTATAAAATGATGAAATTGTATCTAGATTGGTGTACAAAGTGTAACAAAGTCAACCCTATGCAAATCACAGCTTAAAAGAGGGACATTTCTATTTTTGCTGAGTATACTTTAAAGACACAACGAATTGGCTCAATGGTCACAAAGGACCACTTAATGGTATATTTACTGACGTCCAATCAGGAACGTTATTCCAGGATCTATGTTATATTAACTTGCATCTATGCAGGAACCTTACCTCCCAGTCTATGTTATGTTTACCTACGCCTGTGCTGGAACCTTACTCACAGAAGTATATTTCTTTTTACTTACGTCTATGCATAAATCTGACTCAATGGGGGTCTATGTTCGTTTTACTTACGTCTATGCAGGAACCTTATTCACTGATGTATTTGTTATTATGTAAATATCACATCCTCGTGAGGGTGCCAGTGGATATTATCAAACTGAGAATGTAATGTCGACCGAGGCGAAAACTAGCACCCTCAAGAGGATGTGATATTTGTTTTTTTTATACCGATCAAATACTCCTAATATACTTATATACCCGAAAATGAAAAGAAAATTGTTGTTATTGAAAAAATCTATTTTGGGACTGAGCTTTTCAAAAAGCTAGCGGGATAATAGGGATGATATTTTGCGATATCACCCGCTATAACGCGTTGATAGCGCGAAATATCAACTCGGCATGTTTACATGGAGTGTTTACAGTGAGGTATAATAATTTTAATTACGTCTGTGCAGGAACGTTACTCCCGGGTCTATGTTATATTAACTTAAGTCTGTTCAGGAACATTACTCCCGGGTCTATGTTATTTTTATTTACGTCTATGCAAAAACCTTACTTGTTTTAGTTCCTTACGTCTATGCACTATGCAGGAACCTTACTCTCGGGTCTATGTTATCTTTGCGTACGTTTATGCAGGAAGCTTACTCCCGGGTGCATGTTATTTTTGCCTAAGTCTATGCAGGAACCTTACTCCTGCGTCTATGTTGTATTTACTTACGTCTATGCAGGAACCTTATTCCGGTGTCTATGTTATTTTTACCTACGTCTATGCAGGAACCTTGCTCCAGGGTCTATGTTATGTTTGCTTGCGTCTATGCAGGAACCTTACTCCCGTGTTTATGTTATTTTTACTTACGTCTATGCAGTTACCTTGCTCCAGTGTCTATGTTATGTTTGCTTGCGTCTATGCAGGTACCTAACTCCTGCGTCTATGTTATTTTCACTTACGTCTATGCTGGAACCTTACTCCTGGGTCTATGTTATTTTCACTTACGTCTATGTAGGAATCTTACTCCCTGGTCGACGTTATTGTTAATTACGTCTATGCAGGAACCTTACTACCGTATCTATATCATTTTTACTTACGTCTGTGCTGGAACCTTACTCCCGGATCTATGTTGTTTTTACTTACGTCTATGCAGGAACCTTACTCTCGGGTCTATGTTATTTTCACTTACGTCTAATGCGTAATCGAATGGTTGTTGTCTGTATCTGTCCTGTAAACAGCAATACCATATTAGTTATTATTGTATGTACATTGTTTTAATGCATGAATGAATAAATTATCTATCTATCCATATTATATGCATACATAATAGTATATTGACTTAAGTTTCAGACGGACACTGCAATAAACACACCATCTCTGTAGGGGTACTATATTGTTAGTAGTTCAGGGTTGTTTGATAAGTAGGTAAATATATTATCTGACTGTTTATGACGGATTCAATCTAACCACAGAAATGACCTGTTTACCGAGTTCACCAATATCCGAAAATATTGTGGTAATATTTGATCTTAATCTTTTCAAACTATATCTACATTTACGTTTTGTACTACGTTGTTTTGTCAAAAGTACATAGTGAACTAGTGCCAACGTGGAATACTTTTTTTTTAAACAAATTCACTTATAAGTGTAAGCGATATTTACAACTTTTACCTCAGAATTGCTTTGCCCTTGAACGGGAGCTGCTCCAGCATGGCGCTGAAAGCAGAACAAATCAGTTATTTTGCTTACACTCATTTAACATAAAATGCATATTAACGTAAATGATCATATTGTATGTATTCTATATTACCTCGCTCGATTACTATTTTGTATTTTAAGCTGTGTGTTTATCCTTCTTGATCAATAGTGATATTTTTAACAGCTTCAGATAATGAATTGGGCAGACATATTCGTTTTAGACGTTTTTTAAACACAACTAATTTTTAATCAAAAACGTTATAACCTCAAACTGTTTTTGATAAGTCAAATCAAATGCATATTTCGTGCAGTAAACGTTTAAACAAAAACAAAATTACAAGCTTATTTATTTAACAAGTTTTGAGACTGTTAGAAAAAATATGTTTTACTTTATTTACTTTCGAAATGGCGGGACATTTTTAATAAAACATACTCTTTATGGCAGGCTGGAAAAGTTTACATTGGCAGTGCACATCCAGAAACACTGACATTAACTGTTGCTATATATTTGACACTTTTCTTTTGAAAGCGCCGTGGCTATTAACTTTATATACATTCATGCATGTTTTGTTTAAATACTAATCATCAGATGTTTGACATAGGAAAACATCTGTCCCCCTATATTTCTGTGTAGCTAACTGCATTTGTCAATATTAGCTGCTTAATTGGTTGAACGAGTAAAATGTTTTTAATTAATAATGAAGTTCTTCTATATTTATAGGAGTTTTATTTCTTTTATAATCACAGTTCATCGTTTTTCATTAGTCATAAAAATAGTAAACACAAAAATAGTATTCACCCTGCAAATATTTTCAAACTAATTATGACAAAACATACACTGTCAAATTACCTGATGTGAGATGTGAGAACGTTACACACTGCAAATACACGATGTCTCGATGTCTGTTATATATTGGTGTGATAATGGCTATTCACTATTGTATTCACTCAAAACAAAGCAACAAAATTAGCTTAACTGGAATAAATACTGATAAAGGTGATCCTCTGGAAGCAACAATCACAACTAAGAGAACAAAGTAGCAGACAGATGGGTTTTATTGACTCTGTTCGTGAGAGGTACTGTTTCGTGAGAGGTACTGTAAGAAGCAACACCTCTCACGCACCCTAGCATCGGCTTGAGCAGTATTCTATTCAAAGCCAACTATGGGCTCGTTGGTCCCAAAGGACCAGTAAAAATAACACTACTGATTCGTAGCACGGGAAGACTTCTTAAGGCCGCCACACTGCACTAAACGAACGTTAGTGTGAATGTTAATAAATACTGATAATGGTGAAAACTATCTGACATAAAAAGAACAGTGAGATTGCTGTATAATGAAAGGCTGATTATTGTTATTGAATTATTATGCAAAATGTATGTACGTGTATGAGAACCAGTTTGTGGTTCCATTCTATGGGACACATATATAACTCCATAATGTGTATTTGTCTCCAGACCTTCTTACTAGACAAAAGAAGTACTGTATAAAGATCGACACACTTTCTTTGGATCAATCCCATGATCCTTGAGCAGGAAATGTCTGGCTTATATCCGGCATGTGCAGTTACTTGAGATATGACAAAAACTCTCTAAAATGCTATTTTCTCTCATCGATTTGGCTGTTACTTTCACTGGCTAGTCTTATAATACAGTCTTATAATATAGCTCTCATGCATGCTAACAATGGTAATATAAAGAACAACCAGGAGACTCCCATAAGCCCACATTCAACCCATTCCAGCATTTGACGAACTTTTCCGTAGAATAATTGTGAACTCTGTTGGCTTCTTGCCTAAGACTGAGTCTGGTAACCAATATATGGTGACAAATATATGGGTCAACTTTATTTCCTGAAGCTATTCCACAAAGGCATATGAAGACAAAGTATATTATAAATGCTCAGGTCAAGTGTTCTTATTAAATGACCTTCCAAATTATGTCCAGCCTGATCAATTGAAGGGCCACATTTCATGTCTGGTATATATGAAAAGGTCATGCAAGAATTAGGCATTCATCAGTCTAAGTCTTCGACCTATCCTTCTGAGAGCCAACGCCCTCTAGAAAAATATCACCAGACATTGAAAATCATGATAAAGTCCTACGCATGCACAGTTTACCTTTCGCCGTTAGGGCTTAATTCTACAACTATAATTAACGGATTGCTACTGGATTTTCATATTTGGCTTTTTATTAATTTATGTTTAATTAGTTGTTTGCTTTACCTGATTCGGTACAGGGTACAAGTTTGCTAGACTAATCTATTTCCGCACAGTGATGATGTCCATAAGCGCTACAACTTACGTAATTAACATTGAGCTGTAATGACCGCATGGACTTGATATTCAACCATTATTCAAATATCTGTCTGAAACACATAGTTTTTGCCTACTGGCCTTAGACTTATTTTCCGAAGAATTGCTATTGTGCGAAACCGCTAGTGCGAGGACTAATAGCACGAGTTGTAAATAAGCTTGACCGAAATGTATCCACTGTACAAACAAATTATATGTATAGAGTTGTTTTGTTTTCTTTCTCTCTTTCTTTTTCTGATGATTTTCCCCTCTGTATTAGTTATGCTATATACTATTCGAAATTGTTTGTTTAAAATAGTAGGTCTAAGTGCTCTTTTGTAGCTTTACTCCATGATAGTATTATACATGCTCTTCTCAATGTAATGTAACCGCCTCATTGTAATAGGCGATGAACATTGTATGATGTTTATGCTGAATAAAATAATTGAATTGAATTGAATTGATATACATATTCCTTTAAATAATCTTCATTTTGTCACACAAGAAGCATAAAACACTTTGCAATTTCTGTCAAAATAACACACTGCTTCAAGTTGGTAAATGCTAACATTGCTCAATCGTGAGGGTCAATAGTTTATACTCAAAATGTTAGTGTGGTCATTGAATGTTAATACAAATATATATAAATACACAATTAATTGTTACAAATATCAAGACACTTCGAAGAGTGGCAGCTTATACAGGTTAATGATGGGTATAATGCGGTTGTGACTTAATTGTCAGTATAATCACAGTATGTGAGTGGCCGTTAATGAAGGTTAATAATGGTTATATGGCATTTGTGATACTGACCTTATTTCTTCAGTATAATCATTGTTTATGTGAGTGTCCGTTATTGACGGTTAATACTGGTTAACTGGTTATATTGCATTTGTGATACTGACTTTATTCCTTTTTTTATGTGAGTGGCCGTTAATGACGGTTAATAATGGTTATACGACATTTGTGATACTGACCTTATTTATTCAGTATAAACACTGTTTATGTGAGCGGCCGTTAATGGCGGTTAATGCTGATTACTGTTACCACGCATGTTTTATACTTACATGTTCATTATAGGCTGGTTGTGCATATTGATGATACTCGGGTTTAGGTACTTGGGGAGTATAGTTTGGGTTATATTCAATTAGATGTGGATTTGCCTTATGTTCCTAGAGTAAAGGTTAAACATTGAAGTAATCGATTTATGTATAATAATGTTCAATGTGCTATTCTCTATTTCCAGATATGTACGAAAAGAAAGTGAGATGTTATTTGCCATAAACATATACTCTTGCTAAATACATTTATTATACTGTCAAAAACGAGTTTCCAAACTATACGACGCTGAAATAGTTCTAAGGAGAAAATGAAAAACTACAGAAGAAGCTAAGCATAGGAAAAAAGATAGTTATACTGCACAAAAACTTCTTTGTTACTCTCTAATTCCCTCAGAAAGATAGGAACATGCATGTTATTATGTAAACATAGGAATCATACTTACGTCATACCGGGGCTCGTAACGGTTCTATAGAAAATGTATACAACTCGTCATTTTAGCCGAAAATAAGTATCAAGGTAACATCATTTTTAATAGAAACAATTTTAACATTTTTAGAATCGGTAAGAAGTAATGCGTTTCAAAATAAGTTCCTCAAACCATAAATGGAGTTAAGCCCTAAAACGTCATGTGTTCATTAATATACCTCATGTCAGTCCTCCATGTAACATTCCCATAGACTGTGACTTTACAAAACCATCCGACATTTACGTAGTTCTATGGAGCAAAACAAGTACTACAGAAAAAGCTAAGCATAGGAAAAAGATAGTTATTATGTTCAAAACACATCTCTGTGTTTTTTTCTGATTCCTTAAGAAAGATAGGAACATGCATACTATTATGTATATCTACGATTCATACTTACGTCATATAGGGGCTCATAACGGTTCTATAGAAAATAAATTCAACCATTCATATTTAATAGCCGAAAATAAGGATCATGTAATATAATTTCCAACTTAAGGTATTTTTAGCAATTTCAGAATCGTTAAGAAGTAATGAGTTCCAAAACTCTTTCATCAAACCACGGATAGGGTTAGTAAATACTGAAAATGGGATCCCTTGGAATCAACAAACACTAACAAGAGAGAAAAGTAGCAGACTAGATTTTATTGAGTCTGTTCATGAGAGGTAATATAAGGTGCAACACCTCTCACGTCTCCTAGCACCGGCTTAATTAAGCGGTATTCTACTGTAAAGCCATACATATTGGGCTTGATGATCCTAAAGGACCAGTAAGGAATAACACTACTGAACTGTTCATGAGAGGTAATATTAGTCATAACACTTCGCATGTACTTTTATATATATAAACACATATATATATAGAATGGGTCAAAGTAAGTATGATTTTTAATAGATAAAGTCATCATCTAAAGTCATTTAAAATTAGTTGTATATTGCAGTTTCATTTAAAATAAACGATAATTGATATTTACTGCGCATCGCTTGCTTAATATTTAATAAAACTCTGTAAACGTCGATAAGTTTAGTTAGACATGAGAGTGCGTGAACGGTAGCAAACATTTTTCTCTACCTTCATGAACAGTCTCAATCAAACCGAGACTGCATGTTTTTGTTTTATTTATCGTGTTCGACGTTTTCGAAATTTCTCCTTTCATACTCTTTGTTCCTATCTGGAAAAATATGTTTACTGTTACGAATGCAGTTTAAGAACTTGCCTACAACAGCTATTGATTAATGTATTTTGTCTGACTACTTAAACGAATCGGTAGTATTTGCATCATTAAAATAAACTAGTTTACCATTTAAATTTTAAAACAAATTGTACGTTTATGTTGGTTTAAACTTATGTTATCATCAATAATGTGAAAAAACATTGCACAGTTCATGATACAAACATTGCACAGTTCATGATACAAACATTGCACAGTTCATGATACAAACATTGCACAGTTCATGATACAAACATTGCACAGTTCATGATACAAACATTGCACAGTTCATGATACAAACATTGCACAGTTAATGATACAAACATTGCACAGTTCATGATACAAACATTGCACAGTTCATGATACAAACATTGCACAGTTCATGATACAAACATTGCACAGTTCATGATACAAACATTGCACAGTTCATGATACAAACATTGCACAGTTCATGATACAAACATTGCACAGTTCATGATACAAACATTGCACAGTTCATGATACAAACATTGCACAGTTCATGATACAAACATTGCACAGTTCATGATACAAACATTGCACAGTTCATGATACAAACATTGCACAGTTCATGATACAAACATTGCACAGTTAATGATACAAACATTGCACAGTTCATGATACAAACATTGCACAGTTAATGATACAAACATTGCACAGTTCATGATACAAACATTGCACAGTTCATGATACAAATAATTACAAATATTCGTATAGGGTTCCTTTCACATTTATGGTTGACGCTTGAGTGTCGCTAGAAAAACAACGTTAAACTGTATTAATGCCGAATTGTTATCTTTAAATTATTCAAACAAACCTGGTCTCTAGTATATAGCGTATAATCATTATGTTAGTTATCCATAAATCAACTTGAGTATCGTTTAATACAGACGGGGTTATATATACATATCAGAACAAGTCGGGGTTATATATACATATCAGAACAAGTCGGGGTTATATATACATATCAGAACAAATTATAAATTGTGTAATTACAATGGTCGATATCTTGTCAACAGATAGTAAAGCAATAAATGATCCAACAACACATTTTGTTCATAGCATGCGATGAATGGTACCTCTACTCTAATCTTGACATGTATTTTATCTCATGGTGGACTACCTTGTATGTTGTATAACCAAATATACGTTTACCTAAAATTGATTTTGTCAACTGGTGAATTAGCTTGTATGTTGTGTAACCACATACAAGTATGTTGTGTAACCACATACAAATATGAGATGAGTTATGGTGGTTTCTACATTTGTTTATGGACCATATTAATTCCATAAACTACTTACACACTCAGGTTTGGCGAGGATTTATGTCAACAACGTTCATTGCACTTTACGCAATTATTGAGGTGCATATGTGTAATAATATCACATCTATACCTCTCTTGTTTTGTATAGCATTGTGTACAATTTTTTTTCACCGTTAACGGTCAAACATAAATTATTAGATTGTGTAGACGTTGATCCTATGTGACAAAGGCACTATCAAGCTACTGGTATGACAGAGCTGTTTGATTGTGTAGACGTTGATCCTATGTGACAAAGGCACTACCAAGCTACTGGTATGACAGTGCTGTTTGATTGTGTAGTCGTTGATCCTATGTGACAAAGGCACTACCAAGCTACTGGTATGACAGAGCTGTTTGATTGTGTAGACGTTGATCCTATGTGACAAAGGCACTACCAAGCTACTGGTATGACAGAGCTGTTTGATTGTGTAGACGTTGATCCTATGTGACAAAGGCACTACCAAGCTACTGGTATGACAGAGCTGTTTGACAAAATGGATTTCAGTCTTGTTTTAGATTTCTTTAAAAAAAATCTGACTGTATCAAGTGTTGTAATATGTTCATGATTGTAGTTACCTTTTTACACCCCCGTTGACGGCCTCAGGTTTATCTGCATACCATATCGCATTTGTAAAAAAAATTACCATCATCCCATATTTGTAAACAGTTTTACCTATATATTTTTTAATAATTTAATTTTTCTTTTATTTCATTATTCATCAGTTTTGCGCACAATATTACCTTTTTGTGTGTCGACGTGTCGTAAAACACAATATTACCTTTTTGTGTGTCGCCGTGTCGTAAAACACAATATTACCTTTTTGTGTGTCGACGTGTCGTAAAACACAATATTACCTTTTTGTGTGTCGACGTGTCGTAAAACACCATTCACTCATTCGTTCGTTCGTATCGTAAAACACCATTCATTCATTCGCTCGTTCGTTCGTTCGTTCGTTCGTTCATACATTCATTTGTTCATTCATGCTCTTAAATCATGAACATTATCCTTCAGAGTGTATATTCTTTTAGTCAACTGCTGTCAATTTTTAACATGAAATTACAAATTCAATAAACATAAGTTATGTAGCTTAACAAACATTACAGTTCACTGTATCAACAAATAGTATCGATTGTTGTAGAATATTTACAACATCGTATACTTAGATGTAAATCAGCTCCCCAGCATGTGCTTTACGTCGAAATTGTGCTCTATATTAAAGTATAGCTGCAGCACGCCTTGAGTGATTCGATCATCTACAAACCATGTTAAATTAAAATATTCATTTCGAGGTACATAGATATTATTACTTACTGGGTTTGTTACTGACCCCCTACAGAAATATTGGGGTCAGTAAGATGTATAGGGGGCGAGGCAATAGCCGAGTCCCCCTATATATCTGACCGACCCCACATATTTCTGTAGGGGGTCAATAACAACCCCATTTCAGTACTGTATTCAATGTAAAGCTATTGCAACATTTCACATCCTAAGTTTGCTCACGTGCTTGAACCAAACGCGTATTCTATTAATAATTAAACTTTGAATGGATAACGTGTGGGGTGTTATATGTTGTTTTAATATTTTTTCCGTAAGGAAATGTCTGATATAGCCAAGTACCATTCGACTAAAGAAACTAACCCTCCACATAACGGTAAAATTGGTAACTCTTAATTCGACAACCCAGTTTTTGGCTGTGCTCTGGCTGGTTAAAGCGGTTTATACAGTGTCTATAGAGTTTAGATTCTCAAAATAGCTAAATTATATATATATATACCTCGTCGTCAGTAGGTGCACATGTCGTAAAAGTTTGCTGTTGTTTAACAGCAGCGTATTATACATGCAATATATAGCAGAAATTCCCGTGTTGCGTTTCTTTTTTCCTTTAGTATATACCATCGACACATATATCGATAGTCGACTACGTTTATTGTTAAATTTGAATGATACTGTAGTGATCAAAATATGATCAATTTCGTTTGTTCATTTTTATAAATAATGAACAATTATATATACATATCGAGCGAACAAAATAACAGCTCAGCTGACGAAAAACGGTTTGTTTGTTTGTTCTGTTGGGTGGGTGGGGAGGGCCAACCATATATAATAGATACATTTTGCATTTATTTCGGTAATGTGTAGGAGTATCTATAAACCTTAGCATCACACATACACACAATCATTACAAAATGAAATAACCACTTACATGGCTCATTGTTCCAGATCTGAAAATATAAAGAATGTATAGCATTATAAACTCGCAGTTCAAAACTTCAAAGACAGAATTCGTCAAACTTTAAAACATATACTAGTATTTGTTCGACACAATTATATCGTAATATGTGTCATATATATCTTCCACATCTGCTTCACAAAGGATATTAATTATCACATACGATATTATTGATATTGGAAAGGCTTGTCAACTTGCTTTAATTATAATATTTAATTCCTATACAAAATATCCATAGTTGACCTTGCTCGTTGAGCTGTACCTTATCCGATTTTTTTAGCTTTCCTGCTAAAGAAAAATAGTTTTGTTATTAAAATATTTACATTCTATCAAATAGACCACAATTTTTTTCGTTCGTAAAAGTAATGATGAAGTGATTAAATATGTGTAATTTGTTCGTTTATAAAAGCAAACCCAGCCCAGTCCAACGTTTCTAAATGATTTGGTAGGCACCTGTACATTTCACTTTTCTTTGCCCCAAGGCGACGAAAACATAACCTCCGAGATTTTATGTCGATACCTTTATGAGTCTTTCTTTGATAGGGATTCATCTGGGCTACATTTCAATGACGTCATATATTGTGAAAACTTCCCAAGACGATGTCCGCCATAATAAACATATACTTGTGATACCGCGTACGCAATGAAATATTTGTCCGAAATCATTGACCGTTTCAATCTATGTTAGAACATACTAGAATTGAGACTGAACCCTTGCAGTATGATTATTTCCGTCACGGGTCATGCCAATGCCAAGATGTGTCTTTTCACCGCCTCCTCCCACCCGACTCCACACCCAACGCCACCGCTCCCACTAACACCAACACCATCACCACCACCACCACCATGACACCAGTCTTGCTAGTGATATCATGTGTCCCGTCAACCGCTCCCGTCCCCCGTACCCGCCACCCCGGTCATCCCAATATTGTGATGTGTAACACGTTAGTCTCTCTCGTCAGACCACACCTACGTCATGTCAGTGTTGTCATGTGTCTACCTAGTCATGCCAAGGTAATGATGTGTCTCGTCAGCCCCATCCCCCTAGTCATGCCAAGGTAATGATGTGTCTCGTCAGCCCCATCCCCCTAGTCATGCCAAGGTAATGATGTGTCTCGTCAGCTCCATCATCCTAGTCATGCCAAGGTAATGATG
The DNA here is from genome assembly GCA_037043455.1 of Cyrtodaria siliqua. Lineage (NCBI taxonomy): Eukaryota > Metazoa > Mollusca > Bivalvia > Adapedonta > Hiatellidae > Cyrtodaria > Cyrtodaria siliqua. The sequence goes on along the minus strand of JAWPHD010008998.1, from coordinate 30,526 downwards.
TGTCTCGTCAGCTCCATCATCCTAGTCATGCCAATGTTGGGATGCTTCTCGTCAGACCAATCCCCCTAGCTATCCCAATGTTTGGATGTTTCTCGTCAGCCCCATCACCCTATTCATGTCAACGTTGGATGTTTCTCGTAAGCCCCATCCCGCTAAGTCATCTCAATGTTGGGATGTTTCTAATCCGCAACACCCCCTTAGTCAAGACAATGTTTGGATGCTTCTCGTCTGCCCAATCCCCTTAGTCAAACCAATGTCGGGATGCTTCTCGTCAGCCCCATCCCCCTAGTAATCCCAGTGTTGAGATGTTTCTAGTCAGCCCCATCCCCTTATTCAAACCAATGTCGGGATGCTTCTCGTCAGCCCCATCCCCTTAGTTATTCCAATGTTGGGATGTTTCTGGTCAGCCCCATCCCCTTAGTCAAGCCAATATTGGGATGCTTCTCGTCAGCCCCATCCCCTTAGTTATTCCAATGTTGAGATGTTTCTGGTCAGCCCCATCCCCTTAGTCAAGCCAATATTGGGATGCTTCTCGTCAGCCCCAACGCCCTAGTCATCCCAATGTTGGGAAGATTCTAGTCAGCCACATCTCCTTAGTCAAGCCAATGTTGGGATGTTTCTCGTCAGCCCCAACCCCATAGTTATGCCAATGTTGGATGTTTCTCGTCAGACCTATCCCCCTAGTCATGCCAATGTTGGGATGTTTCTCGTCAGCCCTAACCCCATAGTTATGCCAATGTTGGATGTTTCTCGGCAGTCCCACCCATCTAGTCATGCTAATGTTGCGCTGTGTCTTGTCATGCCCCCACCCCAAATCGTTCCATTTTGGGTCATAGTCATGTTAATGTTGGGATGTGTTTGGTCAGGTCTTATCCTATTCACTAGCCTTGTCAGTTCCCAACTCTTTATTACAACCCCGCTTTCACAAAGTGAAGTGGGGGCTATATAGGAATCACGTTGTCCCTAACGTTCCGTCGCGTTCCGTCACGTAACACATTTTTGTCCCGTCGCGTCCCGTATTGAGTATTTTTAATACTTGCATATCTCAAATACCCAAACTTCATATACTCATAACAACTGATGACCTTATGTCCCTCTACATCACACATTGTTGGTTCCTAATTTATTATAGAACTATGACCCTTTATTTGACTTAGAATGTAGACATTTATTTTTATTGATTTTGCCCTTCCTCATCGGCTATATCCAAAAAAGCGGGGGTATTCATCACCTTCAATCATATTTCTAGTTAATGCCGTCAGCCCCCATGCCCCTAGTCATGCCAATGCCGGTGTGTTACTCGTTAGCCCTCATCCCCTTATCTGTTCAAGTTAATGCTGGGAAGCTTCATTGGTTTTGTTTTACTATTGACTGTCGTCACTTTTCGGATACGTGTTGGGATTTGCTGGTACAATTTAATTGTAATTGAATGCATTACATATCATAGGGGAACGTGGTATGGTAATAATAAATTAAAATACCTTAATGTTGAAACTTTGCTGTACAGGGGAATACTAAATCTATACTTTCTTATTCATGGGGGCTTTCTTTATATACCTATTTGCTCTGCATGGAAACTGAAAATGACAAAATATGATTTCTACCAAACGAATTGTGGTTATTCATGAAGCTTAGCTCAATAAGATAAGTCACGAACGTTATTTGTAACCTGGTTTCTTGAATTCCCACCTTAAACCAGAATTTCACATGGACACATTTCAGTCAACATGTTTATTGCCTGTAAATTTTTTAATTCCAAACTGAAATATGGGTATTTAACTCGACAATTTTGTTTTTTCCTTTGTGAACAGTTTATGTGAATGTCGTTATATTGTATGACTATTGGCTCAATCGCACGCAGACAAAAGGTATTGTCCTTTACACAATGATTTAGAAATAAACAGTTAATGATGTGTATTCTTCATATCCTATCTTTATAGTACTTTTGCCTTTCCAATGTGTTATATCATATTTAGCTCGCCTGTTTTATACGCTACATAATGATGATGCATTGTCACCACATGATCATCATCGTCTGTTTCGTCGTCTGCGTTCCCTGGTTAAAGTTGCATATGTAAGCTTCTTTCTCGGAAGCTACTTCACATGATGGATTTAAACTTAACACATGTCTTCGGCATCATAAGACGACATCATACAGCCAGCTTCTATAACTCATGCTTTTATTTTTTAACACAGCTACGGCCCCTTTCACTAAGAGAATATTTGGTTGAATGTTTGTATGTAAGCTTATATCGCGGAAACTTCTTCATATAATGGATTGAAGCTTCACACTTTTATTCGGCATCATACAAAGAAGATCTAAAAATCGAACAGCAAAAGTAGCATTCAAGGACGACAGTCAACCACAAATACAAAAAGAAACAAAGAACAACTATATATAAAGATGAATAAAAGGCATCACAAACACACAAGGGTTGACAATAGGGCTAACGCCTTGGAACGGTCAGTGGCAAAAAAGGGCGCTGAGGGTTAAACCATGTTCTAGGGTGCTCCGAACCTCACTCTTACCCTACTGTCATCCCAATAAACAGGACAGTGTAAATAAAGATATCCCCGCCAAGTTATAATATCTAACAAACAAGGCAGCGTTAATAGGCAATATAAGTAAAACACATCAATGATCATGTATATATAATATAAAAAACAAAATCCTAGAAAGCCACAGAGTAAGTAATCAATGACCTGGCAGAAGCCAGAGCAACATGAGAACAAACCGTTATTATTACAGACAAACATCAAACGCTAACGTCCTATAAGAATTTATGTAGACGTCATCATAGCGTCCACAATATGTCCGGTCATCGCACAATCAAAGAGGAAAGCATAGTGGCGAACTCTAAATGGGTCAACCACTAATAGTCTGGCAGATATCCAACTTGACCCTTGACCGAAGTCCATACAATTGTTCTCGGTTGATTCTGTATCTTCAGACCATATACTTGCAGAATCTTAATGATGTCACCCTGAGCACTTATTTTATTTTTTGGCATTTTTAATTTTTCACTTTTTTATATATGTTTTTATTTAACGATGCCGTCCTGTCATCATGGAATGGTCAAAATAATACCCCAGTTAGGCTTTTCATCCAGTTATGTGTAGCGTTATAATTATGTTGATTTTGCTGGGCCACCATAATTTCAATCGGGATATGATCTAGCGAGATCCGTTTAAATCGGTCCGATCATATCCCGATTGAAAGTATGGTGGTCCAGCAAATTCATCATATAATGCTATGTATAACTGGCTGATAAGACTATTTGGGGTATGTGAGATGGGTATTTCCAACAACTTGCGGGGTACACACTATACTAGCGTCATACTGAATACCAATCCCTAGCGATATCCGTTAAAATTGGTCCGATCATATCCCGATTGAAAGTATGGTGGCCCATCAAAGTCATCATATAATGCAATATATATCTGGCTGAAAACCCCAATTAGGGTTTGTGGGATGGGTATTTCCAACAAATCTGCGGGGTCCACAATATGCTAGTGTCATAATAGAATACCAATACCTAGCGAGATCCGTTAAAATCGGTCCGATCATATCCCAATTGAAAGTATGGCGGCCCAGCAAAAACATTATATAATACTATGTGTAACTGGCTGACAAGCATATTTGGGGTATGTGGGATGTGTATTTTCAACAAATATACGGGGTACACACTATACTAGCGACATAGAGAAAACTGATACCTAACGAGATCCGTTGAAATCGGTCCGATCATATCCCGACTCAAAGTATGGTGGTCCATCAAAGTCGTCATGTAAATAGTGCAATATATATCGGGCTGAAAAGCCAAATTGGGGTATGTGGGATGGGTATTTGCAACAAACCTGCGGGATACACACTATACTAGCACCATATAGAATACAAATACCTAACGAGATCCGTTGAAATCGGTCCGATCATATCCCTTTGCAAGTCATCAGAAAATGCTAGTTGGGGTATGTGGGATGGTTATTTCCAACAAACCTCCGGGGTACACACTATACTCAGATCAGTTACAGATATCCAAGCCACTGTTAAAAATAACAAGGACATTATCCCAGACTTACTAGCGGCTCATTCACTGTCTGGATGTGACACAGTTGCTTGTTTTGTGGGAACTGGTAATAGGACAGTGCTGAAATCATTGAGAGCGGGACATTCGCTTGCTTTGTTAAGCGACTTTGTTAAGCGACAGACATACCGATATGGATTAGTATGATTGAGCAGTCAACCAAGTTCATATGTACGTGTTATGGGCAATCAGAGCGGAGAGCATGTCCGAGGCTCGACAGAATTCATGGGCTAAAAGTGTTGGACAGTCCCTGCATCCAAAACCAAAGTTGAAGGTCCCAACCCCCAACAACAGAATCGTTTGTGGAAAACGTAAAACGGTCACTCTTCAGGCATGTATCTGGAAACATGCTCTGGACGAAACTCCACCAGACTTAGACCCTATGGAATATGGATGGTCTCGGGACGACTTGTCCCTATTATGTGCCAAGTATTGTTGAGCTTGCATCAGATGTTGTGAAGCTATCAAATGTCCATGCGAGAGTGAAGCTGACATGTGTTTATGAGATGCAGATTTAATCAGGTCAGGCTTTCCTGCACCATATTTTGTGCATGCCATTAACTGTTTGAATGAGCAGACGAAGACAATACAAGTGCAGAAGGAAATACAAACCGAAAGTTAAGATGTAGGACAAAGTGTGAAATCGACATGTGTTAAATGTCTTGAGTTGTTCTATGACTTGAATCCAAAGCGTTAATAGTACATAACATAGTACAGTGTACTGTCACATACATCCATCCTAAATATTCATTTTCTGCTTTTCCAATGTCATCAAACAATCAATTTTAGTATCCATGTGCTTTGCGATGTAATATCTGCGTCCGTCACGCTGTTTTCAGTTAATTGAAAGCAAGGTTAATGTTGCTGGGGGGGGGGGGGGGGGGGGGGGTGGGGGGGGGGGGGTGGGGTAATGAAAGATGCACAAAATATCGATCGGCATTATATTATTGACACCCGCATATATGTCGTATCGGGATGGGGTAGGGGGCATAAGTGTGTGTGAGGGGTGGGGGATAGTGAAGGGAGCATAAGCATTTATTCTTCAAATAGGATAATGTTCATGTTAAATGAAAGATAATGGGAATATATGTATATGCGTTACTTGATTTGCTCTAGTTATCATGGTTATGTATGTTAAACTCTTATGTTAATAAATGTATCAACTTAGATCATTTGGTAGATATACTCTCTTCATCTCACAGTTTTGGAATAACTGCTGAAGAAATACCATTTAATTATGAGTAATAATAAATATTTATGTGAATTAAGGAATAAAACATAATAATAGTTTGATTTGTACCTATTTATGTCCTTTGTGAGCCAAAAATCTTGATTTCGCCATTATTGGCGGCCATCTTGGACGCCATCTTAATTTTTTCAAAATGCTCAATGATGACAAAGTGACATCATTCAGATCCATATAATATATGGTTCGTTGATGCAAAAAAAAAAGCAAACATCAATTGTATGGACACAAAATCCAGGTTATGTCCAGACAAACATTTATCTGCCGTACTACAAACATGCAGGTTCTTTAACTCAAAATACTTCAAAACAAAACGATACACAGTTGCTATATTATGTATATTCAATTCAGTTTCATACTAGATGAGTGTGTGACAGATAAACGTCTGCACCGACAGGCGTGCCTCTTGTTATATTAGTCAAACATGTTTGCCATGCCACTAACCGTTTCAAGGCGGTAGCCCTATTGCCAACCATTTTATGTTTGTGATGTTATATCTAACCTATTATTCATCTTTGTAGTTGTTGTTTTTGTTTATGTGCGTGTTTGTGCTTGACCTTGGTCCTTGAATGCTACATTCTGTTCGATTTCTATATCTACTGCATATTTATTTAATATGTTCAGCATTTTATTTGCATCTGTGACATGCGTAAGTGCCACATATACCTAAGCCACCTGCTAACTGAACATAAAATGTATATCGTTTGTAAATAAACCTGATCGTTTTAAAAGGGCATTTTTAAAGTATTTTCTTTTACTTTTCTGGTGATATTTTGGATGATATTTCTTTTTTATTTTATTTTCATTCTTAAATGTGTCTGATATATTAACAAAAACAAATATAACACTGTTAACGTTCAACTCCTCAAATTTGAGTCACTTGCTAGTATTTGTTGCATAGCATTAATTTGCATATGGATTGCTTATAAGGTGGTGTCATATGTAATACATATATGGCACGCATGTGTATTGTTTACATGTTATATTATATTCTATTTTATTTAAACTGGGACCATACGCCGCTTGCATGGAATGATATGAAAATAACACATTGAATGTTTTATGTTCACCGTCATATGCATACCATCTTCGGGATGGCTCAAATGTTAGTACTATTGACATTTTAAATATTGAGTTCTGCTCAACACGGGGCTAGAGATAGTGAGCGGTAGCAAGCATTTTTCACTACCGTTCATGAACAATCTCAATCAAACCGATACTGCAATAGTTGTTGTATTTATCGTGTTCGACGATTTCCAAATTTCTTCTTTCATACTCCTTTTTAGTGTAACCAATACTCTTAGTTTGATTGTCCTATTGATAGTTTTCATTTTCAAATTAAAAACAGATAGGATTGTCTAGATCTTAGTCGTTGTTCCAGCAATGTGTGCATATCTAGAAGAAGATTAATTAAACCCTCGATAATATACGGTACACACAGTACACACACATAAACATTAACAAGTGACAATAAGCTTAATTAAATCCTCTATAATGTATAGTGTACACAGTGCACACACATAAACATCTATAAGTGACAACAGAGCTAAAGATCTCATTAAAAAAAGAACTTGACCTTTACCTCATGGTTGCTATTTAAGAGAGTTTGTACTTCAGGCAAGGTAATATACTAACCTAACATACTAACTTAAAGGTACAAACCAGCCAAATAACGACAACATTTCACTATTAAACCGTTTATCAAAAATCTATACAGTTGTTCAGGTCATATAATAATGTATATGAGCCGATTGAAAGTATATGATTGTCCACGGGTTCTTAAACTACCCGTGATTAAATATGCGTAAAATGAATTATGAGTTGGTAACTCTTAATTCAACGATCCAGTTTTGCGGTTTGGTCTGGCTGGTTAAAGCCGTTTTTATTGTATCTATATAGTTTGTCTTTCTAAAATATGTAAGTTATACATATATACCTCGTCGTCTGTAGGTTTAGATGTAGGTGTATATATGCTGTAAAATGTGGCTGTTGTTGGCGGGATAGCTACTTTAAGATGTGTTGTACTCCAGGCAAGGTAATATACTAACTTAAACGCTCAATACTGGACAGAATATACACAAGTAAACATTTACGAATGACAAATAATACTTTGCACTAACAACGAAAACTTGAGCTTGACCTTATGGTTTTCTAATTAGAATACAAAGTTATACAAATATAAGCTGCTTACTGTATAAATATAATAATAATAGTTAAAATTAACGTTCTGATCGGTATTTGTATTAAGTAGATCCTATGTTGACTCAGCTATTTCGATAAATAAATAAATATTTATTAATTTGAAGTCATTTTCAAAAGGCAGGTATATTTAATGTCTAAGCGGTGGTCCACGTAAAGTTTTTTTATAAATATCCATAGCAACACATATTGCTATATCAATAGCAACACAGAAGGATATATTTTCTTTTTTGAGTCTCTATGTGTTTATTTTGGTGCTATTTCGGAAGTAAAAGGAGTACGCCAGACGTTTGGGGAATCTAGGGGTCCGACTTAACATTAACAAATAAATACATGTTCTATTTTTAAAGACCAATATGTCATGACTGCGAATGAACCATGAACATTTATTATGCATAGTAATATGAGTATCCTAGTCCATGCACCAGGGTTAATATAAGCAGTGTTTGTCCTATTTCATCCATTATGTATTGAATTGAATTGAACTGGGTTTTAAGGCGCACCAACACATGAAAAGTTATATGGCGCCTAACAGGCATGAACATGCCAAGTTCAAACTCCATGTACATCGAGATAAAATATGGAAAATGGGCCTAGAACCTTCTCACCCTGAACTGCAGTGTTGCTGCAAATTCTATCGTAGAAACTCCATTTACGCTGGAGCTACGTTTATTGTTTTTTCTGCCACTGCTCTTTTGATGTGAGCGAGATGGCACCTGAAACAATGCAGGGATCATGATGAAGACCTTTAATGAACATGAACAAAAAATGATAAAATGAACATGACTTTTGTGGGATTCTACCCCTCTGCCTACCCCTCAAAGGGATCAGCAGTGACCCTCTTCTTTGCCCCGTGACCAAACGGGGTCGCCACCAAACGGGGCCGCCGGGAACCACACGGGGCCCATCCAAGATCTGCAGAACATAGTGATAACAACACCTTATGATTGATATGACATTTTTATCATGATTTCGAACATTTGTAAAATTTCATATTTTTCTATAAATCACCTGAAATATAGTTTATTTAAATACTATTCGTTTCATATAATGAATAAACTTTGTTTACTCAAGATTATAAATATTCCACCAGTTAATTTATTATTTACTTATGAGCTTTTTTAAGATGTAAATATTCGAATATTCGTTCCGAGGTCCCATATTTCTTATACTTCAACTAACTTAACGTATGAAATAGGAAAATATAATTACGTACAGTCAATGTATTAGCAGTTAATCATTTCTTTCTTTAATGTACGCATTTACAGCTAATGATATGTTACATATTTGCGTTCTATGTTTTGTACCACTTAATTACTATTGACTTATTTTCAAATTCGTATTCCTCTATGGCACAGGACTGTTCTATGAAGCGCGTTACTCTGAAGGATTATTGACCATAATTATGTTAGTTTATTATTACAATACTATGTATTGTTTGGGAGAGGGGTTTAATTTGTCAAGGTATGCGTTAAATGTACCAGTCATTGAATACATATATTCAGGTAACAAAAGGTATAATACTCCAACAAATCAAAGGCCTACACTTAAAACAATAAGTGTTGTAAACCTAATATGTACAAGGTTGTATTGATTACATATAGAAACCTTATCAGCAGAGGTATAGCCGTTTAAAACAAACTTTGTTTAAGGTGATATTATTGTTTTGCTTTAAAGAAACTGCAAAAATACGCAATAGTATTTATAGACATTTACATTTGTTTTATGTATTTATAGTTTATTATTCAAATATTGAACTATAAATATTGATAAACATGTGTTGCTAGCCATGCAAATAACCACGTTTTAGTGGTATTATTTAAGTATATTTAAATTTGACCATTTCTACATGCTTCAGAAGGATATTAAAGGGAATACGTCAGGCTTTTCAAAGGGGTCTAGGTGTCTGACTTAAACTTGACAAATAATGATATTTTCTATTCTGAACATTAAACATAATGAACGAGCCTAAAAACGACCCCAGTAATACCAGGGAGTACGTCAGTACGTCATATGACGTACTCCCTGGTAATACGTGCTATCCTATGTTACGCACCACGGTTAATTTCAACATTTTACGTCCGATTCCATCCTAGCTATATGAATTCAAGGTTTACACATTAACAATATGGTTCGAAATCATATTTTGATTGATATAAGTGTTTTATTATGAATTGGAACATTTTTATAATTTAAGATATTTCTAGAAAAATCCTGATGTACCCCCTTTAAACTGAATGCATATAGTTAACAATTAAATCACCAAAATAGTTATAGCGATTTGCCTTGAAATTTAGGGGTCCATTCTCTTGTTTCATAGGACTCAAATTAAAACTAAACACTATTAACACTAGGCTGTCATTGTGTGCATTAGTGGCTTATATAAAACCACGCATAGCACACGTAAACCAAAAAACATTCATATAATAATAGCATTGCACATTCACAATATGTATAAATGCTTTAATATGGAAGTTTAATTATCTTACCAGTTGATGTTTCCAGTTATTTTAAATTATATCTCCAATATTTCATTTAAAAACTGCCCGTAAATAAGTTCCAATACTGGACGAGTCCGTTCACTTTCTTCGACTTAAATCCACCTGTTCTCTACTTCAGATCCACCTGTTCTCTACTTCAAATTGGACATATGTTTAGTTTAATATGGACTGGGTACCTTATTGTTCAGCACTTGTTAAAATTGGAAATAAATTTTAATTTTATTCCGTAGCCTGTGTATTGTTAATGGAGTTACGTTTAAACAAAATATGGACTGCGTCGCTACTGATTAAAACAGTTAAATGTGTTATATCATGTGTACAATAGGTATAGGCAAGCGTAACAAGTATAGATATACGGGCCACTGGTTACATTTTTATCATGGCATCGGTTGATAAGATACGCAATGCCTAATAAAATAAATTGACATGCTTAACGCAAACTGGAAAACAAATTACAACAAAACATTCGTAGTAGAAGTAAATAGTTTTCTTTATTTGCCGTCTGCGAAATCTGACAGGCATACTTGTTTAGTATTATTGAGATAGTAACCTTTTAACAAAGTAAACAATAACGAAATACTTGGGCTTTTTTCTCAATTATATAAGCAAACAAGATTGTTTTTTCTGTCTACGAAGTCGTGAGAGTCGTGAAGGTGACCATTACGATTCCGATTGATGAAAATACAAATGTTCTATTTTTTAAGAGTCTTAACAAATCTGCGTTTTGCTGAGTTAAAGATAACACGACTTGGAACAAATATATTATGATACGTTTAACTATTGTTAGTATATTTCTACTTATATATGCCAGTTATTTTGACTTACCATAATCATATTTGAATATGATTTTAACGGTAATGGTAATACGTGGTGTTCAGAAATCAAGAATATCTAAGAGCAAGTGACCCTACTACAACATTTTCATTCCAAGACTCCCGTTGTTTTAAAAGAAATCGAGATGTGTTTGTAAAGAAAATATAACATAGACTGGATTATAAAAATACAAACTGTCCCACAATTACGAACTTATATTCAGTTTAAACATGAATATAAAGCCGAACCATATATTGCCTAGTTTAACAAATATGAGAGATCACACATCACAATTTAGATGTGGAATCTTACCTCTAAGAGTAGAGACTGGGAGATGTGATGGTCTTAATGTAAATGATAGGAAATGTAAAATATGTTCTGAAAATGATATAGAAGATGAAATACATTTTTTGTTAAAATGTTCAAAATATGAAGACCTTAGGCAACATTTTTTAATTAAGGCTTATGAGACACAGAGTGATTTTCACTCTTTATCAGACTTACAAAGAGTAGCATACGTGCTTAACAATCATTATGCGTATATTGTAAAATGCATTGCATGTGCAAGGTTACGCAGAAAACTGTATCTTTACAACTGAACATATATATTACCACAATGTAAATGTTCTGTGTTGTATACTTACACCATTTCATTATAAACATGTAGTGTTTACATTGGCATTGTGCGTGCGTGTGCGTGTGTGTTCGTATGTACAAATGAGCGTAGTTATGTGTATGTGCATGTACGTAAAAGGTATATACGCGTATATACTTTTATCTATGTAAAAGACAGAAAAAAATCATGCTTGTTTAGAGTTTACTGGTAATTCTGTATACCAGCCATACACGGTATAATTGCAGAATTTAAACTTAATATGTTTTCACTACACATATATGCATATCTATCTGATTAATGTGTGTTTATGTATTTATTATATTATTCTATTTAAAATGATTTGTAGGCCCAATGCGGCCGGGTGTTGTAATATAACTTTAATTTGATAACATGTTTGTACATAACACACTGTCGCTATAATAAAATATTCTTATCTTTATTTACATAAGGTATTCTGTAAAATAATATTAAAACACAATACATAATGTGTATTCGTTTTCTTTTATTTTAAAATTAAGACTACTTATTTATGGTAAAAGTTCACCGAAACCAATACAAAAGTAGATACAGAAGTCGAAGCAGAAGAAGAAATGTCAACAAAAAAACAGCAAACACAGGATAAATAATTATTTGGAAGTAAAGAAAGGGACACCAAAACATTAAACGGTTGACAATGTGGGTGGCGCTTTGGAACGGTCAGTGACAAAACGGTCGCCAAAGATTTAAATAAGGTTCTAGGGTGCATCAAACCTTACTCTTATCCTATTGTCATCCCAATTAACGGGACAGTTAAATAAGGAAATCCCCGACAGGCTATATTCTTAAACTAACTAGGCGGCATTTAAAGGCAATATAGGCAAACACATAGATGATTATATATATATATCAATGCCCAAAATAAAATGCCGCAAACTAAATACACAGTGACTTGGAAGAAGCCAGAGTAACAACGGAATAAACCGTTAAGAGCACGACAAGGTACTACTTTACGTTATCTTCCTTTGCAGGATTTAGGTACACGTCACCATAGGGTCCACCCTCTGTAGGGTCATCGCACAATCAAAGAGAGAATCGTTGTGGCGAACTTTAAATGAGGTGTATGTAGGGGGTGGGGGTCAATCACTAAACTTGCAGTGCGTTGCAAAACGACAGAGTCATATCGATTTTGATAAAATGCTCTAATATTTTCTATTATTGTATACGTATGTCAATGTCGTAATTGGGTCAGTCTCATCAATATGTAAAATATGCTGCGCATGATATCATTTTGATCTCGTTCATCCAGTTCAGTGGGCGTTTAGTTATTTTGTGGAGAGGGACGTCAGTGGCTAAGTAGCTCAGCAGTTCTTTTTAGATGTGTTAAGGTCGAACGATTTATACTCAACAAAACCGAGTCTGCTACCTTTCTCTCTTGTTTGTGTTGTTGCTTCCAAGGGATCGCATTTTTCTGTATGTATTGAGGTTCACACTAGCGTTTGCTAGGCTGTCAAAAGTCGCTCAACTACAAATCAGTCATTACTTATTACTTATTGGTCCTTTGAGATAATCAATAATAATCGTTTTACCTTTAAAGTAGAATACCGGATAAGCCGGTGCTAGGGGACGTTTCCTATTCGACTGTTCTGTTTTTACATTGAATCTCATGAACAGACGTAACAAATCCGAGACTGCTACTATTCTCTCTTGTTTGTGTGTGTTTGTTCCAAGAGGGTGTGTGTTGGTTCCAAGAGATACCCTTTTCGGTGTTTATTGAGATTCACACTAGCGTTTGATATGTGCTGTATGGCAGCTGTAGAAAGGTCGCCCGACTACAAATCAGTAGTGTTATTTCTTACTGGTCCTTTGGTATCATCAATCACAATATGTGTGGCTTTAAAGTAAAATATAGTTTAATTAAGTCGGTGCTAGTTAACCTTATATTACCGCTCATGAACAGGCTCAATAAACACGAGTATGCTACTTTCTCTCTTGTTTGTGTTTGTTGCTTCCAAGGGATCTGTTATGTCAGTATTTTTTCATGAAGTTATGCCGAACTTTCGTATCGAATGCTAAATGTAACCCAAATTAATGGTTTACACGTTTTATACTTGGTTTGTTTAATCCTTAGAAGCACACAATTGTCGCTGCATTCCTTATACATTGTATTGTCCTGTTTCCATAGTGTAAGATGACAATACAATGTCTACTCTATGGTAACATACAGATCAATAGTATTATGAAATTCGTTTAACCAAGATTGTATTCGTGACACTTGCTTTAGTTCAATACATAATCGAGACTTTCGTTATAAGCGACAGGGTGTCACCTTGTTCAAACGGGTACTAATTATGAGATATATCAGATATATTTGGAATCCAATCTCGCAGAAACAATAACATTCTCTGGATCATTGGTTTTGTGCAAAATAATGTCACTAGCAAATATTAAAAACGTTACGCTATAAAATTTCTTTTTTATATTGAGAGGAAAATAAACAGTTCACCTACATTTTTAAAAACAAATAGCAGTAAGTTTACTTAGTGTAATTATCAGACTTTTATTTGAAACAACCTATTTATGATAAAGTCCATAAGGAAAAATATCATTCTCAGAACAATGTCAACCAAAAACAGGCATTTAATACATATAGGATCTTAAACGAGTTCCCATTTCATATAAGATTTATCAAACGAGTTATGAATTATTTTAATTTTAACGAGCCTTTTGGCGAGTTAAAATTAAAAATAATTCATAACGAGTTTCATAAATCTTTTATGGAATGGGAACGAGTTTAAGATCCTTTTTGTCATATAACATTGCAATCAAATAAGTAAACAATAATTCAGATGGACATAAAACCGCCACGATGTCAGACACACTTTAGCGCCAAAACGTCATAAAATCAGGCAGAACGTTATGTGATGTCGCAACGCCACGTCACACACAACGTTCAGTATCAAAGAGTTCGTCTTATATCTCTTTACAAAAGGCGTTTTACGACGACTTTAACAAAATTGCACACTGATTTGTATAACTTTCATTAGTTAGTATAAGCTGTGGTAAATACTAAGTTTATGACCTAGATCTAGATGACTTAATTAAGAAATAGAACATCGGTTACTGTTAATTATCGTTTAATATATCACGGTTTGGAGTTCAATTGTAAACAATAATTTCACTCGCTCTTCGTTTACAATTGAACGACAAACCGTGATATAATATAGATAATTCACCGTAAACGATGTTCTATTTATATTCTAATACCCTTAAAATGTGAAAATAACGCACACATCTGAAATCTTTCGCATTGCTTTGCTTACTCTCCTAACGTTGCTTACGTTACAATGCGCTATGCGCGCTTACTCTCCTAACGTTGCGTACGTTACAATGCGCTATGCGCTATGCGCAATGCGCAATGCGCAATGCTTATTCTCCTAACGTCGCAAAAATTACAGTGATATATCGTTCAATATAACGAGATATTTTAAACTAGACTACATAGTGCGGGTGTATTAGAATAACAAATAAAATACTTTCAGTCAATAAAATCTTCGTAGTGTTACAGATTCAACTCAACCAATCAAAATCGTTCCAGGTTGTATTGCACGTGTGTCATACAACAGAATATTACATGGGTGTTCGACATTGCTAACAAGGGACGTTATGTGATAATATTTCGAATTGGACATGTAGGCTTATTACAAATTAAAGGACTTTCGGAATCTTTAAAGAAAAAATTATGAAATGGAATTAATAACACGATTACCTCAAAAAAAAAAAAAAACTTGATACGTCAAGAAAATCAATAACCATACTTGTATAAAGACTCTTTTTAAAAAAAAATGTCTGAATAGATCAGAATCCTTGGCAGGATCGGAAAACATGTTACCTATATCTTTAAATTATGGAAGCATTGTGGAAGAAATAGACAAAAAGGTGAGAAGTGATACTATATAGTACTTTCCAAACTGTTAAAATAGTATGTAGATAAACGAATGACATAATTACATGTGATTTCCGTTTGGTGGGGCCATTACGTATGACATAATTACATGTGATTTCCGTTTGGTGGAGCCATTACGTACACGATCATGAGACCTAGAATTACGCCTTCGAATAGAAAATATAGAAAAATGTCCCTACAAAAATATTTTGAAATATATAATATTTTCTTTTTTATTATAAATATGTTCATTAGGCCCAGTGTTCATTCACTTTAGTTTTGCAATATGTCTGGCTATTACTTTAGAGACTCTAGTCCAGCTTACTTAACATAAATTACATAGTTCACCGGCTGAACATGAAATGTAGATTCACAGAACAAAATCAAGCCACCATGCAAGTACACAATGACTTGGCAGAAGCCAGAGCAACAAGGGAACAAACCATTATGAGTACATCAAGACAAGATTTAAGACAAACATCAAACGCTACCGTCCTTTGACGGTTTAGGTAGACGTCATTATAGGGTCCACAATCTTCCCGGTCATCGCACAATCAAAAAGGAAAGCATAGTGGCGTTCTGTAAATGGGTCAACCACCAAACATGCAGTGCGTTGTAAAATGATAGGTTCATACTCTTTTGATTAACTTTGTTTAACAAGTTTAATAAAATATATGAAAAGAAGTAGAAGTCACCATAAATGTCAGTTTGTGATAGTCCTTGTCGCAGAAGAGTTCTTAAATTACTTTTATGTTTATAATTAGATCAGGGTTATGTTAATAAATAAGGTTTTTCGAAGCTTATGGTAACGGTATGCCTGATTCTGTAGCAGTGTAGACAATAAATAAATCCTGCAAGAACCTCTGAAAGTTCGCTTTAGGACTTGCTTATGGTTTCTATGCTTAAAGACCTATACCAAATAAATATCTTAAGCTGTTCTGTAGATGTGAGTTTTATCAAAGATCGTTTAAGAAACCGGTGGTTCGAGGTTCAGACAAATGTTACGAGCAAAATGTAACAAGAAAGGAAGCAAAACCAGCCAAACAAAATTATAATTAACAAATTTATTAATATAAAATATTCACTTACAGAATACACAGATTCTCTTTTTTTATTAATACTCCATTTTTGAATTAAATCCAAATAAAATGTGTCTCTTTAATCCAAAACAGTAAGTGTATCTTTAATCCAAAGCAGTAAGTGTCTCTTTAATCCAAAACAGTTAGTGTCCTTTCAGTCCAAATTAATTTCCAATATGTCCGGTTTTGTCCAAATATCTAATTTCACTGTTATTATGAATGAGCACAATAATATGTAAATCCTCTCACAAATATATTTTATAAAAGCATCCAAATGTAAATTACCTTAAATAAAGAATACTAAAACGGATCTAAATAGAACTCTAGAGTTTGTTTATATACTGTCACAAGGCTTCCCCACTAAACCCGTCCAATAAGAATATTCCAGATTTCATCATCAATGAATTTGCATAAAATAGTCCAATGTAAGCAGTCCACATCATCATAAATGAATTTGCATAAATAATTTACATACCAGAATAACATGTATACATTTATACTATTTAACGTCCTTCAAGGCCACATCAATAATAAGCATGCAACAATGCATGTACACTTTTTGATACATGCAACCATACATGTACAGTTTTAGATATAGGTAACACAACCTCCAGGCCAGCTACGACGGAGAGGGTTAGCTATTTTGACATACACACGCATTAATATATCCACTTCCTAAACTTAAAAGGATGGTTCAATACACGATGGTATGTCCATCCCAACATCATAACGCATTCAGCTGGAGGCATTATAATACCCATCCATCCATCCATCCATACACACATGTATAGTTCATATGAGTGTGACAAAAAGAATACATGAATATAGATAAAGGCACACCCCTAAGGAGAGAGAGACTCTTGTTGCTGGTATACTTGAATCACACATAATACTTTTTTCCACATATGTTAACAACATCCAGTATATGCACATGGACATATTTTATACCATGCAGATGATATTTTAATCTAAGATCTGTATGTCTAGCATGGCGTTTCTTGCTAGAAGAAACACAATGTCCATTGCGAGGGCTTGTCCTGGAAACTCGGTTTATCGATACTATGCTTGGCCGACTGAACTAACTGGTCACACACAGACACTGCTGTATAATTATATATACTGGCAGATACTATGCTTGGTCGACTGAACTAACTGGTCACACACAGACACTGCTGTATACTTATATATACTGGCAGATACTATGCTTGGTCGACTGAACTAACTGGTCACACACAGACACAGCTGTATAATTATATATACTAACAGTCAATGAAAACGCCAATCTCTACACAGAGTTGTCGTTCCTTGCATACACAGCGTCTCACCAAATACCAAGAATCTTGGCAAACGATGAAAAACGGTGGAAATGCAAAATTTCTTGATGACACTAATATTTTTCTGAATTAACTTCATATGAAATGATTATATTACAAAGAAAAAAATGTCCGGCTTGAATGTTTTAATATACAGTAAATTATGCTCAGGATATTATTGCGTTAGAATAAAGGTTAGTACTTTGGCACATCACTCTGCCGTAAAAAAAATAAAATGGGCACCACCAAATCGTCCCTATAGCGTAAAATTACAACGATTTGCTTACTAGCACTTTCCAATATCACATAGATCTTAACAACCTACTTAAATTAAAGTACTAACCTATACTATATATCAAAATGTAGATAATAAGTCGTGTTTCTTTTGATTGTTTACATGTCAATCCACGGCCGATAGTTGGTGGTGTCACGGTATTGAAATTCTGTTGCTATTTTTATATTTTAGCTATGGTCATGTGACAAATTATAATGTGATCGCAGACTACTTTCTTAGACATTGACAGAGGTCAATGTAATGGCCTCTGGGAGAGATTGTGAAAACGCACCAGTGGATTATATAGGTGGTAAATTGTACTGCTATAAAGTAATTTTATATAATGATAAATACATATTTTGAAATTGAAGGATGTTAACATTTGCAAGTACTTATGGTCTCAAAATGCCTAAACATAGTGTATAGTGTTCAATTAAAGTCACATGGGTAGAAAACCAACACATTTAATGCCGGGTATGTCAAACTGTTTTATCGATCCAAGGAAATAATTCCGACGTCACGTTATTCCAGCAATATGACCACATGCCACACTCAGTTCAGTTACAAGTAGCATTATCGTGATTGTCTAGGAACGGCAAAACGGTTGGATATACCCGCAATTAAGAGTTGTGACTTGATTTATACCCGTGTGACTTTAATTGAACACTATGACCAATGTTGAGGCATTCTGAGACAATCAGTGTTTGCAGTTGGTAATATCATTCAATTGCAAAATATGCAAATATTATTATAAATGACTTTAAAAATAAAGTGTAACACCAATATATATTATACTGCTGCGTTTTCCTTGACAGACAGTATATGTTAGATATATTTTTATCTGACAGTTAGATCAAGGGACATAAGTGTACAAAGCAAATCAACCAGGCAGTTACCGGTGTTAATGGTAGTTACTATTCCGATCTGTATTATGTTTCAGAGTTAGAAATCTATCGGGTTAAGGGGTTGGGCTAACTCAGGAAAGAATCAATGACGGTGAATGCATTTACATAAGTTTAATGCAACTTTTAAAATATGTTTAATATATATACAATTATCTAAAAAAAACAAGCGAATACACAATTGAACTATGAAAAGAGTGTTCTCCTGAACGTTTAAGACGTTCTTAGTATTGTTATAAATACTGAATGTCTAAGACACTAAAGTGTTGTTAAAGCTATAACAATGTTGATCTAGCGCGATAACTGTGATGCGCGAGAGCTCATGAAGATGATGATGCGCGAATTCAATGGATGATTGTCATCAAATGCCTTCTGTAAGGGTTGATGACGCGATGCAATGATAGTTAATCTCCACTGAGATTGTGAATGATATTCCTCCAGTGAGGACTGGTAACGGGCCCACCTTGTGTCCCGGGGGTTGTCATTAGTAAAACCTGGCTGCGCAGGTACGGGGACCGTCTCCACCGCTTGTAACGTTAATCGTGGAAGCTTAGCTCCACTCCTGGATATCCAAACCTAGATGGCTTACTCCAACCCTGGATGGCTTATATCCTGGATGGCTTATATCGTGGATGGCTTAGGCTGTAATTATACATACGTTTTAGATGTCGGTTGACAAACATAACAATCTTGCATAATTACCATTACCCAAACAAATCATTATTCAATCAATATATGTAAGCTGTACTAATGATGAGTAGCAATGTATACATATTCTACAACGCCATGTATACGCTATGTACGTCGCTGTTAATCAATGCCCCTAATACATGTAATATAAACATGATCAAATTACTCATATATTACACTCACTGAGTTATGCATGCACGCATTTATTCTTGTCACTCATCTCATTGTTAACTAATGTTAACAATCGTGTACTACAATCACCGAGTTATACGCCAACGTTAACTAATGCACCTATTATCCACTGTTATCAAATTAATATTGTTTTACAATTAATGATCAATTACAATAATTACATCTAATAAAGTAACTTCAAAATCATATGCTAGTCTAAAGTTATGTTTGAGAAACATCAATGCTAACCGGATGTCGTAACCGCCAAACAAGATGGCGCCGCCCACTGAATACAAATATACGATAAAAGTTTAATAAAACTACTAACCACATGTTGCCTGTGAAATTTGCCGTCCAATCTCGGTTCCAACAAAGTACTATCGATGATCCCGGCGACAGCTAGAAGGCAATGGGTTTTATAGCAAACATTACGCCCAAATCATTATTTCCCCCGTTCAGTCCGTGACAAACGTGGCTAAATCTACAGTATTGAATCTACACGAGAGGCCCCTTATACAATTTTGCCGTTTAAGGAAAATATACCTATACGTTTACATGCATTAGCACAAAACTAAACTTATGACACGGCCTCTCTGGCGGCCACTTAAAATGTGCACGCTTTTACGTGTTACATGAATAGATCATGAATATTGTGAAATTGTTTCAACTCGAACAATAGATTTTGGGTGTAACCGATACAAGAGCTATATACGACCAGTACGCTCTACCCGTGACATTTTGTGACAACATCTCCCAACTTAAAAAAGTGCTACACTTTTAAAATTCAACAAAATGATAATTAATATTTACACGTTAAGAAACTATTAATTCTTCTGAGCAAATGAGCGACAAAACGTACAAGCTGATCGCTCAATCGCTTGAGTATGCTAACTATTACCACTGCAGTTATAACCTAACTATAATATGTAATTACAATTTCAACACTATTCTACAATTGTACACTACCCTGTCGTAACATATACTACTATTGTACAATACACTGCAATACACTATTGTATTAAACCGGTCATTATGTGCGGCGACTTAAATAGTCTGCCCCAATATTGTGCTTTCCGCGGTCTATTACTCCGACTTTACGGTTACTAATAACACTACTTCCTGTCACTACAAGAACTCCAACTTTACACATTGCATCCATCGCATTACCAGTATACTGTTTGCGAAATGGAGTAGGGTCTCTCGTTTCCCTCATCGGCTTTGCTAAAGTGTGCTTAAAGCTACACTGCACTACATCTGTTGGTCTCGACTTATCGGACCGAACAGTACTACACTCAGAGTCTAAACGACTTACCTCTCGTTTCTCTGCTACACTAAGCATGCCCGATATGTCTACATCGGCTGCTGTCTCCTTACCTACACTAGTGGGAAAATACATGGGACTAGTGTCCTCCCTACTGTCTTCCTCACTATCCTCAATAAATGCAACATTAACTACGGTTAACACCCCTTGTTGCACATTATCGGTTCTACTGATATACTCTTTCAGCATATTCGCATGAAAGGTCTTTAACTTTCCGTTTATCTCGATACGGTAATCCATAGTGTTCACTATCCCTCTAACGTAAAACGGACCTTTCCATTGTAATAACAACTTGTTATTGTCGGTCGGGAGTAACAGTAACACCTGGTCATCTATCTTAAACTTCCTAGCTCTAGCTTTCTGGTCATAGTACCGTTTATACTTGGTACTTGCCTTAACTAACTGACTTTGAGCTATCTTACAAGTCTCCTCTAGTTTCTCCTTCAGATCTAAAACATACTGATATGTAGTCTTAACCTCATCACTATCTACTTAACCTGCCCACATCTCTCTAAGAATCCTCATGGGACCTCTAACTGACCTACCGTACAATAACTCAAACGGAGAAAATCCTAAACTCTCTTGTGGAACCTCCCTAAATGCAAACAATAAAGCATTGAGATACTTGTCCCAATCTTTGGGTCTCTCGGTACACATACGCCGTAACGTTTGCTTTAACGTCCCGTTAAATCGTTCGACTAACCCGTTACACATAGGGTGATATGGTGTTGTCATGATTTGACGCAAAGACAATAACCTGCTTACTTCAGCCATAAGTTCTGACGTAAACTGTGACCCACAATCAGTCAGCATTTCCTCTGGTACACCTAGCCTACTGAACATATCAACTAATGCCTCAGCTACTCTCTCAGTTTCAATTGAGGGCAATGCTACTGCCTCCGGATACCTAGTTGCATAGTCTACCATGGTTAAAATGTACCTATTTTTCCTATCCGACACTGGAAAAATTGGTCCAACTATGTCTACGGCTACCCGCTTAAATGGTGTATCTATCAGTGGCATCTGACCTAAATGTACTTTGGTCACTCGACCTTTTGGTACTGTCCTTTGGCATACATCGCAGGACCTACAATACCTAGTTACATCTCCACTAACGCCTGGCCAATACAATTCTGCCAATACTCTATCTGACGTTTTCTTTACGCCTAAATGACCTCCCATAATCGACTCATGAGCTACCTTAAGCACTGTCGTTCTATACTGGGTAGGTACCACTAATTGGTGAAACTGTCTACTACCACTATCTTCAAATTCTCTGTACAATAACCTATTCTTATGTACAAACTTACAACTACCGGACCCTTTACACTTCTTCACTACACCATCCTTGGCCTTCACCTTACAAGGACCTAACGACTCGTCTCGAGTTTGTGCTTCTATAAACTCCGCTTTAGATACGTCACCTACGGCTGCAGGCACCTTTAATTTTCTATAAGCCTGAGCTTGCTTCTGAACCTGCGCTCTAGTCTCTACGGCATTACTTATGCTACTTCTAAAATCGGACATTACCGGAAGTGTTGAACCTTCTATGTTCCCTATCGTTAAATCATACATCGGGTCGTCCATACATAGTGCCTCTGTAGTCCCTTTAAAGAAAGGTGTATCTACATCTATTCTCGCTATTGGCACGTGCTCTACCGATTTATTTAACAACATACACGGTGACTGTTTACCTACCAACTGGTCATCCGTAACTAAACTACGCCTAACTACCACACCTGTACAACCTGTATCCCTCATTACAATTACGTCCGTGCCATTCATTCTACCATCTGCCGTTGGAAGATTTGCATACGGAAAGAGACATGTTCCGATCTTCGCCATTACACCATCCGCTTTAACACAACAGCTACTACTCTCGGTTTTAATAACCGGACTATTACTACCTCTGCCTCTACCTCTACCTCGGTTTTGACCACCTCTACCTCTACCGAAATTCCATGGGTTGTTAAAACCTTGGTTCTGACTCCCTACATTGTTGTCCACTCTACTATTTTCACTAAAATTGTCTACGACAGCGGACACTTTCACCGCTTTCCTACACTCATGTGAAGCATGATTCCCATTACAGTGACGACAACGAATAAAAGGTCTACCTATGTTACCACTATTGCTACCTCCTCGAGCACCCATCGAACTACCTCCACCTCTATAGTTTCCACTCTGGCCTTTCTGTTTATGATCGTCCCCTTGCCTATCTCTAAAAGTTCTGTCTTTCGACACTACATTATGAGCTCCACCTCTAGCCTCGGCAAACTGATCTGCTTGAGTTGCCATTTCATTTACACTAGTTAGTTTTCTTTCTTTAAGAAATAAGAACAGATCTCTACTACAAACATTGAATAGCTGGTCCCGCAACAAGAAATCTATGAGGCCCTGATAAGTCTGCGCTACCTTCCCTAACTCTAACCACCTATCTAAGTAATTTCTAGACCTACTAATAAACTGAATAAATGACTCGCCTTTCTCAGGCAGACAAGCTCTAAACCGCTTTCTAAAACCTTCTTCAGTTAGCTCAAATCTCTTTAAAAGAGTATCCTTTAACTTGTCATAGTCAAGAGCATCTAAACTAGGTAATCTAGAAAATACATCTAAGGCCTTGCCTCTCAATAACGCACTTAAATGAACTGCCCACTTATCTTTGGTCCATTCCTGTAACTCAGCATAACGTTCGAACCGTAACAAATAACTGTCCATGTTATCTTTGTCAGCATCAAAGTATGGTAACTTCGAACCTTTTAACTTCCCAGAATAACTATCTTTCCCTTCAGTTTTACTTTCCTTACTATGTGTCTTAGCTGCTTCCAACTCTAAAGCTAACTTATGATCAAACTGTTTTTGCTCCCTTTCCATTATCATCTTAGCCTTAGCTAGTCTACCATCTGTTTCGAACCTCTCATGTTCTAACTCTTGCTTCTCCCTTACTATTCTACTTTCTAATTCTACCTTCTCTTTATCATCATCTCGCTTCTCTTTAGCTAATCTACTTTCGAATTCTAGCTTCTCTTTAGCTAACCTACCTTCTAATTCTAGCTTCTCTGTGGCTAATCTACTTTCTAATTCTAGCTTCTCTTTATCAGCATCTAGCTTCTCTTTAGCTAATCTACTTTCGAATTCTAGCTTCTCGGTGGCTAGTCTACTTTCTTCATTTCTTTCCTGCTTTGCTAATTCTCTTTCCTTAAGTCTAAATTCCCTTTCCCTAGCCTGTTCGTCTTTAACAAAGGTTCTAAGCTCCTCTCCAGCATACCCTAACTCCTTACCCATTTCCGTAAGATCCTTTATGGACGTCATGTCTATAGACATTGTGAACTACACACTACAATAATTACAATACACACGTCACTAATAATTCTACTCAACTAACTAATTATGGTAAGTCACTGTGTCCTCAGTAAATACCTGGGCATCATCATAGGACAAGTTACATACACATTTGTACTAGCGCTAACTACTAACGGTTATGTATAGATAGTATCTAGCTTCCACAACACATATACACTACATAAATTATCTATATTTGATATTGGACATAAACCTTAAACAATCATAGAAATGTGTATAACATGTACATGTATATTTACTTCTCCCATCAATATAAGTATACTCGAGTGTCACAACATGAGTAGAACGTCTTGTTCGCCAACCTAATTGGATACTATGTGTATATCAAGGGAGGTAAAAACAAACACCCAAATTATTGAGCAAAAGTGCCTCAGACCCACTCGTATAGACCACTGCGACCTCGCGCCAAGGAAAGAACGGACAACACAACAGTTTGGACTCACCCTACCCTTGTCGTGTCTTGACTTGTCTTCCAAGCTGTGGCCGTGATCGTCGACAGTCGCCTTGATGGATCAGAGGGTGGTACACAATTCTAAAATAATAAGTAGAGATTTAGTATATCATAATAAAGATCACTTATTGATTATTTCCCTCCGTAGTCGCCCAAAATCCCACTACTCTGAAAACCAGTTGTCACAGGATGACCTTAGTGGTTGGGCTAACTCAGGAAAGAATCAATGACGGTGAATGCATTTACATAAGTTTAATGCAACTTTTAAAATATGTTTAATATATATACAATTATCTAAAAAAACAAGCGAATACACAATTGAACTATGAAAAGAGTGTTCTCCTGAACGTTTAAGACGTTCTTAGTATTGTTATAAATACTGAATGTCTAAGACACTAAAGTGTTGTTAAAGCTATAACAATGTTGATCTAGCGCGATAACTGTGATGCGCGAGAGCTCATGAAGATGATGATGCGCGAATTCAATAGATGATTGTCATCAAATGCCTTCTGTAAGGGTTGATGACGCGATGCAATGATAGTTAATCTCCACTGAGATTGTGAATGATATTCCTCCAGTGAGGACTGGTAACGGGCCCACCTTGTGTCCCGGGGGTTGTCATTAGTAAAACCTGGCTGCGCAGGTACGGGGACCGTCTCCACCGCTTGTAACGTTAATCGTGGAAGCTTAGCACCACTCCTGGATATCCAAACCTAGATGGCTTACTCCAACCCTGGATGGCTTATATCCTGGATGGCTTATATCGTGGATGGCTTAGGCTGTAATTATACATACGTTTTAGATGTCGGTTGACAAACATAACAATCTTGCATAATTACCATTACCCAAACAAATCATTATTCAATCAATATATGTAAGCTGTACTAATGATGAGTAGCAATGTATACATATTCTACAACGCCATGTATACGCTATGTACGTCGCTGTTAATCAATGCCCCTAATACATGTAATATAAACATGATCAAATTACTCATATATTACACTCACTGAGTTATGCATGCACGCATTTATTCTTGTCACTCATCTCATTGTTAACTAATGTTAACAATCGTGTATTACAATCACCGAGTTATACGCCAACGTTAACTAATGCACCTATTATCCACTGTTATCAAATTAATATTGTTTTACAATTAATGATCAATTACAATAATTACATCTAATAAAGTAACTTCAAAATCATATGCTAGTCTAAAGTTATGTTTGAGAAACATAAATGCTAACCGGATGTCGTAACCGCCAAACAAGATGGCGCCGCCCACTGAATACAAATATACGATAAAAGTTTAATAAAACTACTAACCACATGTTGCCTGTGAAATTTGCCGTCCAATCTCGGTTCCAACAAAGTACTATCGATGATCCCGGCGACAGCTAGAAGACAATCGGTTTTATAGCAAACATTACGCCCAAATCATTATTTCCCCCGTTCAGTCCGTGACAAACGTGGCTAAATCTACAGTATTGAATCTACACGAGAGGCCCCTTATACAATTTTGCCGTTTAAGGAAAATATACCTATACGTTTACATGCATTAGCACAAAACTAAACTTATGACAAGGCCTCTCTGGCGGCCACTTAAAATGTGCACGCTTTTACGTGTTACATGAATAGATCATGAATATTGTGAAATTGTTTCAACTCGAACAATAGATTTTGGGTGTAACCGATACAAGAGCTATATACGACCAGTACGCTCTACCCGTGACATTTTGTGACAAAGGAGCATTACGTAATGTTTATTTGTTTATATATGAGTTATTTATCGCGTTCGTTTTGTATGCGTGTTTTTGACTGACTATGTTCTGTGAATGCTTCATTTTCTGTTCGCCTTTTTCTGCATCCTTTAATATATTTGATCAAGCAGATAATAAAATTTAAATATTTATATAATATATAACGTGTTACTCAAATCCGATGTTACATTTTGGGGAGAAAAAACACTCTTCACATCAGCCTTCCTAACTCTAGAAAGAAGTCAACTGTTGGCCACGTATATTATTACAACCTAACGATGGATACCCGAGGAGGCTGAGCTATAGAGCGCTTATATTATGATACGCGGAACAGGTCCACCTACCACTGGATATTCGGGTAGATGGGGATGTAGGGCAGTTATATTACGAGACAGCCAGCTGGTCAACCTACCACTGGATACCCGCGTATATGGGGATGTAGAGCAGTTGTATTATGACACAGTCAGTTGGTCCACCTACCACTGGATACACGGGTAGATGAGGATGTAGAGCAGTTGTATTACGACACAGCCAGTTGGTCCACCTACCACTGGATATCCGGGTAGATGGGGATGTAGAGCAGTTATATTACGATACAGCCAGTTGGTCCACCTACCACTGGATACACGGGTATATGGGGATGTAGAGCAGTTGTATTACGACACAGCCAGTTGGTCCACCTACCACTGGATATCCGGGTAGATGGGGATGAAGGGCAGTTATATTTCGACACAGCCAGTTGGTCCACCTACCACTGGATACCCGGGAAGATGGGAATGTATAGCAGTTTTATTACGACACAGCCAATTGGTCCACCTACCACTGGATATTCGGGTAGATGGGGATGTAGGGCAGTTATATCACGAAACAGCCAGCTGGTCCACCTACCACTGGATACCCGGGTATATGGGGATGTAGAGCAGTTGTATTACGACACAGTCAGTAGGTCTACCTACAACTGGATACACGGGTAGATGTGGATGTAGGGCAGTTGTATTACGACACAGCCAGTTGGTCCACCTACCACTGGATATCCGGGTAGATGGGGATGTAGGGCAGTTATATTACGATACAGCCAGTTTGTCCACCTACCGCTGGATACACGGGTATATGGGGATGTAGAGCAGTTGTATTACGACACAGCCAGTTGGTCCACCTACCACTGGATATCCGGGTAGATGGGGATGTAGGGCAGTTATATTCTACACAGCCAGATGGTCCACCTACCACTGGATACCCGGGTAGATGGGGATGTAGAGCAGTTATATTACGACACAGCCAGTTGGTCCACCTACCACTGGATACCCGGGTAGATGGGGATGTAGAGCAGTTATATTACGAAACAGCCAGCTGGTCCACCTACCACTGGATACCCGGGTAGATGGGGATGTAGAGCAGTTATATTACGAAACAGCCAGTTGGTCCACCTACCACTGGATACCCGGGTAGATGGGGATGTAGAGTAGTTATATTACGAAACAGCCAGCTGGTCTACCTACCACTGGAGACGCGGGTATATTGGGATGTAGAGCAGTTATATTATGAAACAGCCAGCTGGTCCACCTATCACTGGATACCCGGGTAGATGGGGATGTAGAGCAGTTATATTACGAAACAGCCAGCTGGTCCACCTACCACTGGATACGCGGGTATATGGGGATGTAGAGCAGTTAAATTACGAAACAGCCAGTTGGTCCACCTACCACTGGATACACGGGTAGATGGGAATGTAGCGCAGTTATATTTCGAAACAGCCAGCTTTTCCACCTACCACTGGATACCCGGGTATATGGGGATGTAGAGCAGTTATATTACGACACAGCCAGCTGCTCCACCTACCACTGGATACCCGGGTATATGGAGATGTAGAGCAGTTATATTACGACACAGCCAGCTGGTCCACCTACCACTGGATACCCGGGTATATGGGGATGTAGAGCAGTTATATTACGACACAGCCAGCTGCTCCACCTACCACTGGATACCCGGGTATATGGGGATGTAGAACAGTTATATTACGACACAGCCAGCTGGTCCACCTACCACTGGATACCCGGGTATATGGGGATGTAGAGCAGTTATATTACGATACAGCCAGCTGGTCCACCTACCACTGGATACCTGGGTATATGGGAATTTAGGGCAGTTATATTTCGAAACAGCCAGCTGTTCCACATACCACTGGATACGCGGGTATATGGGGATGTAGAGCAGTTATATTACGACACAGCCAGTTGGTCCACCTACCATTGGATACCTGGGTATATGATAATGTAGGGCAGTTATATTACGACACAGCCAGTTGGTCCACCTACCAATGGATACCCGGGTAGATGGGAATGTAGGGCAGTTATATTTCGAAACAGCCAGCTGTTCAAACTACCACTTGATACCCGGGTATATGGGGATGTAGAGCAGTTATATTACGACACAGCCAGCTGGTCCACCTACCACTGGATACCCGGGTATATGGGGATGTAGAGCAGTTATATTACGACACAATCAGCTGGTCTACCTACCACTGGATACGCGAGTAGATGGGAATGTAGGGCAGTTATATTTCGAAACAGCCAGTTGGTCCACCTACCACTAGGTACCCGGGTAGATGGGAATGTATAGCAGTTATATTACGCACAGCCAGTTGGTCCACCTACCACTAGATACCCGGGTAGATGGGAATGTAGAGCAGTTGTATTACGACACAGCCAGTTGGTCCCACCCTACCACTAGATGCCCGGGTAGATGGGAATGTATAGCAGTTATATTAGGACACAGCCAGTTGGTCCACCTAACACTAGATACCCGGGTAGATGGGAATGTAATAGCAGTTATATTACGACACAGCCAGTTGGTCCACCTACCACTAGATACCCGGGTAGAATGGGGGATGTAGGACAGTTATTTTACGACACAGCCCAGTTGGACCACCTACCACTGGATACCCGGGTATATGGGGTCGGGTGTAAGGGCAGTTATATTACGACACAGCCAGTTGATCCACCTACCACTAGATACCCCGGGTAGATGGGGATGTAGAGCAGTTATATACGAACGGCCAGCTGGTTCACCTACCACTGGATACCCGGGTAGATGGGAATGTAGAGCAGTTATATTACGACACAGCCAGTTGGTCCACCTACCACTGTATACCTGGGTATATTGGGATTGAGGGCAGTTATATTACGACACAGCCAGTTGGTCCACCTACCAGTGGATACCCGGGTAGATGGGGATGTTAGAACAGTTATATTACGAAACAGCCAGCTGGTCCATCTACTACTGGATACCCGGGTAGATGGGAAAGTAGAGCAGTTATATTACAGACACAGCCAGAACGTCCACCTACCACTGGATACCCGGGTAGATGGGGATGTAGAGCAGTTGTAATTACGACACAGCCAGTTGGTCCACCCTACCACTGGATACCCGGGTATATGGGGATGTAGAGCAGTTATATTACCACACAGCCAGGTGTTCCACCTACCACTAGATACCCGGGTAGATGGGAATGTAGAATCAGTTATATTACGACACAGCCAGTTGTTCCACCTACCCACTGGATACACGAGTAGATGGGGATGTAGGGCAGTTATATTCGAAACAGCCAGCTGGTCCACCTACCACTGGATACCCGGGTATATGGGGATGTATAGAGCAGTTATATTTACGACACAGCCAGCTGGTCCACCTACCACTGGATACCCGGGTATATGGGGATGTAGAGCAGTTATATTACGATACAGCCAGCTGGTCCACCTACCACTGGATACCTGGGTATATGGGAATGTAGGGCAGTTATATTACGACACAGCCAGTTGGT
>JAWPHD010008997.1:0-108851 GCA_037043455.1 Cyrtodaria siliqua | reverse complement strand
ATACAAATGAGCTTTCATTTTAGTGATAATTTATTAACAACACACTTAACAGCAACATTAACAACACACAGCAACAATATAAGAAAGAACACTATATTTTACAGAGGTTACATTAACACCCTGTTTTATAGCAACTTTATTGGAAAATAATGAATACTATGTTTTATAGCCCATATTATAAGAAAACGCCTGTATACAGCAATAATAGGGTTTTAACAGTTTATTATCATTGTTTTACACTTAACCTTTTTTTAATAGATTACGTCTTAATCATAACGTTTTAATACAAAAAAGTTTGTTAGTTTTCATTTTTGATGGAAGACTGCGCAACATTTAAAAAAAAAATGACAACCAAAATTCCCTTATCACGTGCATTTTCATGACTTTTCAGTTGAAGGGGCAGGGGGCGGCCGCATCGTTTTAGAAAGAAACTGTTAACAACTAAACAAAAATACATAAAAAAGTATGTTTACATAAGAATTTACATGCAACTTTTCAGATTATAGGGGTGGGGGGGGGGGGGGGGGGGGTAGGGGAGTGCGTCTGAATCCCTCCCACCCTTGTTCCCAAATGAAAACGCCTTTTCACGTGCATTTTCATGACTTCTAAGTTTTAGTGGAAGGGGGCGATTCTTTTTAGAAAAAAACTGTTAACAATCAAACATAAAACACATAAATAAAACATGTTAAAATAATAATTTACATAACTTTTCACATAAACGGGAAATTAGGGGAGTGGGTGCGACCCCGCCTGAATCCCACCCTTGTCCCCTAATGAAAACGCCTTTTCACGTTCATTTTCATAACTTCACAGTTTTAGTGGGGAATGGGTGCATCTTTTTAGAAGAACTGTTGCTAATAGAAAACAAACTAAAAAAAAACACATAACAAAAACATGTTAACATAGTTATATCAGATTTTACGGTAGTTGTGGGGCTGGTGCACCCCCGTCCCTTGTCCCTTTTCTGACCATTCATTAACAAACACCTCTTCTCTCTCTTCCCTTTTCCTCCCTCTTTCCTCCGCTTTTCTTTCCATTTCTTTCTCCCTATTTTCTTTGCTTTGCAGCCCTGAAGAACGACACCCAACTGCGTGCACCCCCGTCTGAATCCCACCCATGTCCCTTTTCTGACAATTCAATAGAACTAATGAATTAAATCGAATTTGTTTACACGATTAATTCAAATGCAGTGCAACAATTTGTCAAAAAGTAGTTCGCATTGTTCATATATTTGTCTTTAATCGAGTTCTTACAAGTTGTTTTAAATAAAACATGACGTTTACTCGATTTTTGTCATCTTCATTTAAAATTTAAATCGACATCTTTATATCAAATACCCGACAAACTGTACATATATTGAAATAAATATCTCATTTTTTCAGATATTAATCATTATATCAAATACCTTTATACCGATATATTTTTATTTGTTTTATTTCAACGCGATATAAATAAAAGAAAAAAATGTCAAGTTCACTAAAAACGATTTATTGTAAAATAGAGAACCATTTCAACGTATTTGTTTTGCAATTATCGGATTACATCGTGTTTTGTCGACATACATATATCGATTTATTGATATCTATCATAACAACTCGTGTTATTTTAAATTGCGAAAATCAATATAACCCAACAAGACGAGGCACGAATACGCTTGCGTAGGAAACGTTTAAGGGTCACAGTTGTTGCGTTAATTACCTCCTTATAGACTTCGAAATTGGCAGGTTGTTGCATTGTTTCGTGTCTTCTCGACCCCATTTTCTCGACTTACGGCGTGTTTTATGGAAACGTTTAAGGATCACCAGTTGTTGCGTTAATTACCTCCTTATAGACTTCGAAATTGGTTTGTGTTTTAGGTTTTTAAAGTAGGTGTCATTTAAAAATGAAGATTGTTTTCCCCCCTAGAGCGATTTTAGGGGACCTTTTTTCTGTGATTACCAAGGCTTTGAATAGTACAAAAACGCAAATTTCATTTCTGTTGGAATTTGTTTGAGGTGTGATGCCTTTCGGGACTAATTTGTCTGGACTAAACTCTTAAT
Organism: Cyrtodaria siliqua; assembly: GCA_037043455.1. NCBI lineage: Eukaryota > Metazoa > Mollusca > Bivalvia > Adapedonta > Hiatellidae > Cyrtodaria > Cyrtodaria siliqua. Next base: position 106,812 of record JAWPHD010008997.1, on the reverse strand, counting down.
TGAATGAACCACGGAGAACACGATTTGTCGTGTTTGATGACGACATGAAGTAATAAATTTGATTAAGGCGTCAAATTTCTTATCGACATATTGAAATATAACTAGTCAAGACGACATACAGTCGACTTCAGTCTTTTGGTCATGTGACGGTCAATCGTACTAAGTTGCATTCTTTCAAGTCGAAATGATTAAAGAAATACGCCATAAGTGGAGAATATGGGGTCGAGTAAACGCGAAACAATGCAACAACCCGCCAATTTCGAAGTATATAAGGAGGAAATTAGCTCAACAACTGGTGACCCTTAAACGTTTCCATAGTTTTAATGAATTTCTCAATTTAAAATTACTCGAGTTGTTATGATATATATCTATAAATTGATATATGTATGTCGACAAAACACGACGTAATTCAATAAATGCAAAACAAATACGTTGAAAAGGTTCTTTATTTTACAATAAATAGATTTTAGTGAACTTGACATTTTTTCTTTTCGTTATATCGCGTTGAAACAAAACAAATAAAAATATATCAATATAAAGGTACTCATAATAATGAGTAGTATCTGTATTACACGAGATATTTATCTGATAAACACGAGATATTTAATTCAAGCTATGTATTGTTTGTCGATTATGTGATATAAATATGTCGAGTTAACATCTAAAAAATGATCAAACAATTCAAGTTAAAGTCATGTCTTAATTAAATAAAATTAACACCGGAATGATTAGCCCTGGTCATCCGGCATGCTTCTGATTTCTTTACTACGCTTTGTTACGTGTATTCTAGTCTCGGACAGCCAAACCCGTATCATGTATATGTCTTACTTGCAAATATCGGTTTTGGCAGATTATGCGGATTAAAGTACCCACTAGATATTAGCCAACTGTATTCGCCATTTTTTCACGCAAATAAAAGTCAACGTTTGCATGACGTTACGAGATGTTGTAAATACAGCTACATGAGGTTTCTATGCCTAGAAAGCAACCAAGCAAGTACTCGATGACTTGTCAGAAGACAGAGTAACACGAGAATAAACAAGTAAGGCCATACAAAAAAAATAATTTGAAGACAAACAATAAACGTAACCTTCCCTTTCAGGATTTAAAAACTGAATTTGACCTATCATCGATCAGACCTGTTTTTCGGTATGACCTCGTTTTTAGGTGTCAACATTTTTAAAGAAGCTTTACTCTAGCCTTGGTCACCCGGCCTGCTTTTGCTTTTGCTTTCTACGCGGATTCAGCTAGGGGAACACAGCATAAAGGCCTGGGGGAAACTCGATGATTGAACTTGCCACTAACGTTGGGGAAATGTTGGCGAGACTTTGAGAGATGTTATGTGCAATAGACATATTTGCATGTTAATTAAAAGTTTTAAAATTTAAAATGTCTTTTGACTTATGAGAAGCAGCACGTTATGATAACAAGACTGAATGCTGTTATGCCCTAATTGGGGAAATTTATACTTTTGTTATTTTAAAATAATATTGACTTATCTATTATTGGTTAATTTAATGTTGTCTGTTATTTATTTATCTTGTCCCCCTCCACCATCTATCGTAAAATGTAAAATTTGGGATTGCTATTTTTCTTTTTTTACTGTGTATTGTTATTGCGTTGTTATCTATTATCTAGAAAAAATCATCAAATTCAATTTGCTGTTATCCTGTTATGAGACCCTTACCCAACCCCTCCCTCCCACCCTCATGTATCTTTATTTAAAACAGAACGTGAAGCAAACGTTGACATTTAAGTGCGTGAAAAACGGGCGAATACAGTTGGTGCTTTATTTGGTATTATCTACTCAGACCGACATGTGCCAATAAAAGCAAATATACTAAAGTGAAAATGAAACGCAACTCCATGTAAAAACTCCATGTTTTGCAGGAGCGACGACCATTTTTTTCTGCCATCACTCAAAGCACCTAAAACCATATAGGGATGATAATGAAGACCTTTAAGGAATATGACAAAAATGACAAAATGAATTTGAATACTCATCTGCCTATATAAACAGTGGCCTTAGTTTTTGCTCCGGTTTAATACTATTATTGTTGTACTCTAAACTGACACTTCATAAGCTTCAGCTAAACACGTATCTTTTACAGTTAAAGTTCAAGGACCTAAAGTATACTGTGATAAAATTCGCTGATACGACGTTATCTGCCATCCGTCCTTATCGTGTGATGAATTGATAAGAATTGATCTACTTGTTTCCGTTATACAGATGGATCTGAAACGATGGGAACATTGATTAATCAATTTTTAATTGGCGCGTATTGTCTATGTTGGTGGTTATCAATTTATTGCCCGCTTCCTTTAACTTAAAGTCCAATAGGATATCAGTTTAGGCCAAACGTAAACACATCTTAGTTTGCCCAAATTATGGTGCTTACTGCCCACCTCAATCCCCACGATAAAGTCCATATTTTCAACTCGGTCCCCAAGGTCACAGATCATTCTGTTACTATTTTTAGCAATTTCAAAATGGCCGCCATTCAAACGCTTAAACACAGCAATATATTCTTAATTATGGAACATTCACACAGAACTGTTTTATTTTATTTTGGCTTCGATTGAGGCTCGTTTTACTTAAATATAGCAATACATTTTCAGTTGTGGCTTACCCGAATTTACATAGAATTTTTTAATTTTACTTTTGATTTAGGTTTAAGCTCTACTATCATATAATAAATGCCCACCACAATCTCACCCCACTCCTCTGTTACTATTTTAGCACATTCCAAAATGGCCGAAATCCAAATGCTTCAAGATAAAATATGTAACAGATAGAGCCTGGTCTCAGCGAGTTGGTTTATTTAAACACCGAGATGGGTGTAGTCCATCGAGGTGCTTAAATAACCAACGAGTTGAGACATACTCTATCATTTTTGTAGCATGGTGTACTAGTAACACTGTGACGTCATAGCGACTTACGTAATCCCCTCAATTCCTCTAACTGGTAGTTGTAGATAACTTTAGAGTTTTTCAGCGAAAGCCCGTTGTACTATTAAGGATAGCAAGAGGAAATCCTGGAGATCTTACGTCTCTAGGCTGAATTCTCGCTCATCTCTTAAGAAGACATGGGACATGGTCCGGAAAATAAGCGATAAAGGTAATTCTAGTTCTGTAAATCATCTTAAAACAGATAATGGAGATATAACGTCTGTCAAAGATATTACAAACACTTTGGCAGAAACTTTTTCAAAAAATTCTTCTTCTGAAAATTGTCAAACAAATTTTCTGAAAAATTGGAAACTAAAAGAACAGAAGAAGCTGAACTTCAGGTCGAAAAACTTCGAGAAATACAATCAACTATTCACCCTCAAAGAACTTCGAGAATCCCTTAAAAAGGCTCATGATACATCAGCTGGTCCTGATAATATCCATTATCAATTACTAAAACATTTACCTGAATCCTGTCTCTCTACCCTTCTTGACATATTTAATAAGGTTTGGGTGACGGGAAACTACCCCGATTCTTGGCGGGAAGCAATCGTTATTCCAGTTCCCAAACCGGAAAAGGATCATACGGACCCAATAAATTATCGCCCTATTGCTTTAACGAGTTGCATATGTAAAACCACGGAACGAATGATTAATGAGAGACTCGTTCGGTACCTGGAATCCAACAAGCTGATAACAAAGTGTCAAAGTGGATTCCGGCGCCAACGAGGCACAACAGACAATCTCATTCGATTTGATTCATTTATTAGGGAAGCTTTCATAAAAAAGAACATCTAGTCGCTGTATTTTTTGACTTGAAGAAAGCTTATGATACTGCATGGAAGTATGGTATTATGAATGATCTTCATGACCTTGGTCTTAGAGGCCGATTACCCATTTTTATAGAGAAATTCTTAGATGATAGATAATTTCGTGTCCGAATGGGTTCAACCCTCTCTGATATTTATGAATGAATGAATGAATGGTGTTTTACGGCACGTCGACACATAAATAGGTCATATTGTGCGCAAAACAGGGTATACATTCTGGTAATTGCTTACCTTGTAATAAATATGAATGAGTATAACGTGTATGCCCTATTCTGCACCGGGCTAGGACAACTTCCTCTCGACGAATGTGTCTACTAGAAGAACGCCATTCTCCGAGTAACGGTTTAATTGAATGGAGTTTATTGTTAACTGACAAATCCCAAGCGGTTTGCCAAGAGTTACGAATATATGTGTTAATACAACTTTTTAAATCAGTATAAGGTAATTTGGTATTAGATATATGTAAATCTAATGCTGCCTTTGCAGCACTATCAGCTCTATCATTACCACGTATTCCTACATGGCTTGGAAGCCAGCAGAAAATAATAACATTATCAATTAAAAGAGAATTGTACTTTTCTAAAAGTTGAAGCACAACTGGGTTATCATGTTTCATATTACCCAGTGCTTGAAGAGATGAAAGGGAATCAGAAAAGATTACAAAATGGTCATCATCAGATTCCTGAAAATAATTAAAGGCAAGGTCAATTGCCTTAAGTTTAGCTGAAAAGATAGAGGCCTTGTCAGGCAGGCGGCTCTTTATGCTGTGTTTGTGAACAACAGCTGCTGCAGCTACCTTATCTCCATCTTTAGAACCATCTGTGTATATATGTTGAAAGTTACTGTATTTCGATTTAATTTCATTAAATTTGCTTTGAAAGACAGTAGGGTCTGTAATGGATTTGTTACTATTACAAAGGTCGTAAATAATTTTTGGTGTTTCCAAAGTCCACGGTGGAATTTGTGGTACTTTGTACTTGGCAATCAAATTTAGGTCGATTTCAGTGTCTCTTAATTTTGATTTAATACGATGACTAAATGGTCTGATGGCCTTCGGTTTTCGATCAAAAAGAGGTTCACAACTAGGATTAAAGACATTATCGAAAGTTGGGTTTGAAGGGTTAGATTTTAATTTAATGGCATATTGAAGGGCTAACTTGTCCCGTCTATGAGACAGTGATGGTTCATTAGCTTCAACATATAGACTTTCGGCTGGTGATGTACGAAAGGCACCTAAGGCGAGTCGTAATCCTTGGTTATGTATAGGGTGGAGCATCTGCAAGTATGACTTGCGAGTCGACCCATATACTATTGAGCCGTAGTCCAGCTTGGATCTGATAAGAGATCTATAAAGTTGTAAAAGGACTTTACGATCTGCTCCCCAGTTAGTGTTAGCAACAACTTTAAGTAAATTAAGAGCTTTAAGGCACTTGGCCTTCAAGTATTTAAGGTGTGGTATAAACGTTAATTTACGGTCGAAAATAATACCAAGGAATTTTGCCTCATCTACTACTGGTATTGGTGACCCATCCAGTGTTAGATGAGGGTCTTCATGATGTTTACGTAATTGACAAAAGTGCATACAATTAGTTTTAGATTTTGAAAATTAAAAACCATTTTCATCCGACCAGGTCTGAAGTTTATTCAGACATTGTTGCAGTTGTCTCTCAATAGTGTTCATGTTTTTTGCACGATAACATATAACAAAGTCGTCAACATATAGAGAGCAATCCACACCAGGATTGATGCATTTAACTATACTGTTAATTTTTATGCTAAAAAGGGTGACAGAGAGTATGCTGCCCTGAGGCACACCCATCTCCTGTTCATGGATGTCAGAGAGGGTTGAACCCATTCGGACACGAAACTGTCTGTCCTCTAAGAAATTCTCTATAAAAATTGCTAATCGACCTCTAAGACCAAGGTCATGAAGATCATTCATGATACCGTCTGATATTTATGAACAGGAGATGGGCGTTCCACAGGGCAGCATACTCTCTGTCACACTTTTTAATATAAAGATTAACAGTATAGTAAAATGCATCAATCCAGGTGTGGATTGTTCGCTATATGTTGACGACTTTGTTATATGTTATCGTGCAAAAAAAAATGAATACTACCGAGAGACAATCACAACAATGTCTCAATAAACTTCAGACCTGGTCTGATGAAAATGGTTTTAAAATTTCTAAATCTAAAACTAATTGTATGCACTTTTGTCAACTTCGTTAACATCCTGAAGACCCTCATCTAACACTGGATGGGTCACCAATACCAGTAGTGGATGAGACAAAATTCCTTGGTTTTATTTTCGACAGTAAATTAACGTTTATACCAAGATCTTAAATACTTGAAGGCCAAATGCCTTAAAGCTCTTAACTTAAAGTTGTTGCAAACACTAATTGGGGAGCAGATCGAAAAGTCCTCTTGCGACTTTACAGATCTCTTATCAGATCCAAGCTGGACTACGGGTCGATAGTATATGGATCGATCCGCAAGTCGTACTTGCAGATGCTCGAACCTATACATTATCAAGGATTACGACTCGCCTTAGGTGCCTTTCGTACATCACCAGACGAAAGTCTATATGCTGAAGCTAATGAATCATCACTGTCTCATAGACGGGACAAATTATTCCTTCAATATGTCTTTAAATTAAAATCTAACCCTTCGAACTCAACTTTCGATAATGTTTTAATTCCTAGTTGTGAACCTTTCTTTGATCGAAAACCGAAGGCCATTCGACCATTTGGTATTAAGCCAAAATTAAGAGACACTGAAATCGACCTAAATTTGATTGCCAAGTACAAAGTACCACAAATTCCACCGTGGACTTTGGAAACACCAACAATTATGTTCGACCTTTGTAATAGTAACAAATCCAGTACAAACCCTACTGTCTTTCAAAGCAAATTTAATAAAATTAAATCGAAATACAGTTACTTTCAACATATATACACAGATGGTTCTAAAGATGGAGATAAGTCAGCTGCAGCAGCTGTTGTTCACAAACACAGCATAAAAAGCCGCCTGCCTGACAAGGCCTCTATCTTTTCAGCTGAACTTAAGGCAATTGAACTTGTCTTAAATTATATTCAGGGATCTGATGATGACCATGTTGTAATCTTTTCTGATTCCCTTTCATCTCTTCAAGCACTGGGTAATATGATACATGATAACCCAGTTGTGCTTGAACTTTTAGAAAAGTACAATTCCCTTATAATTGATAATGTTATTATTTTCTGCTGGCTTCCAAAATGATATATAGGGTCCTATAGAAACCAAGATTCCAAGCCATGTAGGAATATGTGGTAATGATAGAGCTGAGAGTGCTGCTAAAACAGCATTAGGTTTACATATATTTGATACCAAATTACCTTATACTGATTTTAAAAGTTGTATTAACACATATATTCGTAACTCTTGGCAAGCCGCTTTGGGATTTGTCAGTCAACAATAAACTCCATTCAATTAAACCGTTACTCGGAGAATGGCGTTCTTCTAGTAGACCCATTCGTCGAGAGGAAGTTGTCCTAGCCCGGTGCAGGATAGGGCATACACGTAATACTCATTCATATTTATTACAAGGTGAGCAGTTACCAGAATGTATACCCTGCTTTGCAGCGTTAACGGTCAAACACATATTGTTGGAATGTGTAGACTTTGATCCTATGCGTCAAAGGTACTACAATGTTAATGCTATGAAAGAGTTATTTGATACTATAGATTTTAGTATAGTTTTAGATTTCCTGAAGGAATGAATGAATGAATGGTGTTTTACGGCACGTCGACACATAAATAGGTCATATTGTGCGCAAAACTGATAAAAGATGAAGAAATGAAGGATTAATTAAAAATTAATGTAAATATATCAGGTAAAACTATTAAAAAATAAGGGATGATATGGTAGTAATATAAACTTTACATGTAAATCAACAAATGCCCGAAAAGGGGTATATAAAAAAGTAAATATATACAAGAACATATTATAAGGATTTATATAATCTGACTTCCTTCAGGAAGTCTAAAACTAGACTAAAATCTATAGTATTAAATAACTCAGTCATCGTATTAACATTGTAGTACCTTTGACGCATTGGATCAAAGTCTACACATTCCAGTAATATATGTTTGACCGTTAACGGTGCAAAGCAGGGTATACATTCTGGTAATTGCTCACCTTGTAATAAATATGAATGAGTATAACGTGTATGCCCTATTCTGCACCGGGCTAGGACAACTTCCTCTCGACGAATGGGTCTACTAGAAGAACGCCATTCTCCGAGTAGCGATTTAATTGAATGGAGTTTATTGTTAACTGACAAATCCCAAGCGGTTTGCCAAGAGTTACGAATATATGTGTTAATACAACTTTTAAAATCAGTATAAGGTAATTTGGTATTAGATATATGTAGATATAATGCTGCCTTAGCAGCACTATCAGCTCTATCATAACCACGTATTCCTACATGGCTTGGAAGCCAGCAGAAAATAATAACATTATCAATTATAAGAGAATTGTACTTTTCTAAAAGTTGAAGCACAACTGGGTTATCATGTTTCATATTACCCAGTGCTTGAAGAGATGAAAGGGAATCAGAAAATATTACAAAATGGTCATCATCAGATTCCTGAATATAATTTAAGGCAAGTTCAATTGCCTTAAGTTCAGCTGAAAAGATAGAGGCCTTGTCAGGCAGGCGGCTCTTTATGCTGTGTTTGTGAACAACAGCTGCTGCAGCTACCTTATCTCCATCTTTAGAGCCATCTGTGTATATATGTTGAAAGTTACTGTATTTCGATTTAATTTCATTAAATTTGCTTTGAAAGACAGTGGGGTCTGTACTGGATTTGTTACTATTACAAAGATCGAAAATAATTGTTGGTGTTTCCAAAGTCCACGGTGGAATTTGTGGTACTTTGTACTTGGCAATCAAATTTAGGTCGATTTCAGTGTCTCTTAATTTTGATTTAATACGATGACTAAATGGTCTGATGGCCTTCGGTTTTCGATCAAAAAGAGGTTCACAACTAGGATTAAAGACATTATCGAAAGTTGGGTTTGAAGGGTTAGATTTTAATTTAATGGCATATTGAAGGGCAAACTTGTCCCGTCTATGAGACAGTGATGGTTCATTAGCTTCAACATATAGACTTTCGGCTGGTGATGTACGAAAGGCACCTAAGCCGAGTCGTAATCCTTGATTATGTATAGGATCGAGCATCTGCAAGTATGACTTGCGAGTCGATCCATATACTATTGAGCCGTAGTCCAGCTTGGATCTGATAAGAGATCTATAAAGTTGTAAAAGGACTTTACGATCTGCTCCCCAGTTAGTGTTAGCAACAACTTTAAGTAAATTAAAAGCTTTAAGGCACTTGGCCTTCAAGTATTTAAGGTGTGGTATAAACGTTAATTTACGGTCGAAAATAAGACCAAGGAATTTGGTCTCATCTACTACTGGTATTGGTGACCCATCCAGTGTTAGATGAGGGTCTTCATGATGTTTACGTAATTGACAGAAGTGCATACAATTAGTTTTAGATTTAGAAAATTTAAATCCATTTTCATCCGACCAGGTCTGAAGTTTATTCAGACATTGTTGCAGTTGTCTCTCAATAGTGTTCATGTTTTTTGCACGATAACATATAACAAAGTCGTCAACATATAGAGAGCAATCCACACCAGGATTGATGCATTTAACTATACTGTTAATTTTTATGCTAAAAAGGGTGACAGAGAGTATGCTGCCCTGTGGAACACCCATCTCCTGTTCATGGATGTCAGAGAGGGTTGAACCCATTCGGACACGAAATTGTCTGTCCTCTAAGAAATTCTCTATAAAAATTGCTAGTCGACCTCTAAGACCAAGTTCATGAAGATCATTCATGATACCGTACTTCCATGCAGTATCATAAGCTTTCTCTAAGTCAAAAAATACAGCGACTAGATGTTCTTTCTTTACGAAATCCTCCCTAATAAATGATTCAAATCGAATGAGATTGTCTGTTGTGCCTCGTTGGCGCCGGAATCCACTTTGATACTTTGTTATCAGCTTGTTGGATTCCAGGTACCAAACGAGTCTCTCATTAATCATTCGTTCCATGGTTTTACATATACAACTCGTTAAAGCAATAGGGCGATAATTTATTGGGTCCGTATGATCCTTTCCAGGTTTGGGGACTGGAATAACGATTGCTTCCCGCCAAGAATCGGGGAAGTTTCCTGTCACCCAAACCTTATTAAATATATCAAGAAGTGTAGAGAGACAGGTTTCAGGTAAATGTTTTAATAATTGATAATGGATATCATCAGGACCAGCTGATGTATCATGAGCCTTTTTAAGGGATTCTCGAAGTTCTTTGAGAGTGAACAGTTTATTGTATTTCTCTAAATTTTTAGACTTGAAATTCAGCTTCTTCTGTTCTTTTCTTTTCTTATTTTTTAGAAAATTTGGTTGACAATTTTCAGAAGAAGAATTTTTAGAAAAAGATTCTGCCAAAGTGTTCGTAATATCTTTGACAGAAGTAATATCCTCATTATCAGTTTTAAGATGATTTACACAACTAGAATTACCTTTACCGTTTATTTTCCGGACCATGTCCCACGTCTTCTTAAGTGATGAACGAGAGTTCAGCCTAGATACATAAGATCTCCAGGATTTCCTCTTGCTATCCTTAATAGTACGACGGGCTTTCGCACGAAAAACTCTAAAAGTATCTAAATTATTTTGAGTTGGCCGCAAGTTAAAAGTATTCAATGCAGCTTTACGATCGCTGACTGCTTTTTTGCAGTCATCATCGTACCATGGTTTATGTGGGCGTTTTGGATTTGCCGAGGTTTTTGGAATAGTTTGATCAGCTATATCATGAAGGGTTTTGGTAAAAAATACAGTTGCGTCTTCGACATCCTCGAAAACGGAAGGCTTTAACTGTTCCTCACAAAGAGATTGAAACGTATTCCAATCAGCTTTGCGAAGTTTCCATCGTTGCGTTTTTTCGAGAAGTGGAGGGCCGATATTTTCAAGAAATAAGGGGAAATGGTCACTTCCACATAGGTCGTCACCAACACTCCACGAAAAATCCATCAAGAGCGTTGGATCGCATATTGTTAAATCAATGGAAGAATGAGAGCCTGTAGCTGGATGTAAATAAGTATGTGATTTGTTATCATTAAAAAGACACAAATTATTTTTGGCTAAGAAATCCTCAACTTTCTTGCCTTTATCGTTTATATCCTTACAACCCCAAATGTAGTTGTGTGCATTAAAATCACCCAAGAGTATAAAAGGTGATGGTAATTGTGCAACTAGGTGATTTAGATCTTTAAGGTCTAGTGAAGAACTGGGCGGTAAATATAAGGAGCATATTGTAATAACTCGGTGCATCGTTACACTGACCGCAACAGCTTGCAGACCAGTTTTCAACGCAACAGTTCTGTGAGGAATGTTTCGATTCACAAGAATCGAAACTCCTCCAGAAGCTTTATCACCTGTATCACAAATATAGTTATACAATGAATAGTTTTTAAAAGATATCTTATCAGAAGTCTTCAAGAAAGTTTCTTGAAGACAAAATGCAACAGGGTTGTATTTATTTAAAAGTAAGCTGATTTCATCGTAATTAGGTTTTAAACCTCGGCAGTTCCATTGAATGATCTTATTTGATTTTGATGTCACTAAGGTGGAAGTACGGGTATACGGCCTTTGAGTTTGACAGACCTTGGTGACTTTGGAGATTTTGGGAGTTCCAGATGTACTGGATCAATCTCCATCTCCAGGTCTCCAAATATGTTGTGCAGTTCAATCGGATCATCAGATCCTTTTGACTGCTTCCCTAACCCGGGAGTTTTCTTTTTCCTTGCTGTCACGTCCGTGGCAGCAGTTCTGCTTGGTGACGAACTCTTTGGAGAGTTCGTCGGATTTGACGAACTCTTGGAAGAGTTCGTCGGGTTTGGTGGACTCTTGGTGGCACCAGAGTCCGTCGATTTTGAAATAGATGAAGTAGATGTAGTAGTTGTTGAAGGTATAGTTGAAGAAGGTTTAGGCTTGGAAGCCATAGGAGGTTTGGGAGCCACAGGAGGCTTATTTGAAAGGACCACAGTTTGTGAAGCTGAAGCGATTGTAGAGGAGTTCTGAACAGAGAGTGTTAAAGTAGTAAACCCGTCGGAGCCTATTGGCCAGGTCACCACGGTCTGCGCCGCGATTGACCTGGTAGCCGGTTTCTTAACCCTACTCGCATCGGCATATGATTTGCCAGATGGAGTGGGCAGAGTAAGGCTCTCAACAAGTTTTCTAGCTTCAGGAAAGGAGATATTTTTTTCTATTTTTATTTTCTGAATTTCTCTCTCGTGTTTCCATTTCGGACAGTCTTTCGAGAAAGCCCCGTGGGCCCCCTTGCAATTAACGCAAGAGGCGGGATTGTTGCAATTAGAGAAATCGCTGTGACCCTGTTGGCCACAGCGCGCGCAAAAGGGCAATTCTCTTGCATCTTTCTCGATGATGCCCAAAAGTTTGGCAAGTGAAACATCTGAGAGGGTTTGGGATGAAAGGGTCTACTGGTAGAATAATATATCCAGTTTTAATCGTTTTAGGAAGAGTAGGTGTGCTGAAAGTAAGCACAAATGTATTAGTAGGAGTGAGAATGCCACTCTGCCTTGTATTCAAACGAACTACTTCAGTCACACCTTGTGATTTGAGGTTAAATGTCATTTCCTCAACGGTGCAGTGCTCCAGTTCCCTAGAGCGTACCACACCTTTTGAGGTGTTGAGGGAGATATGAGGTATCACCTCAACAGGAATATTGACGAAAGATCTGACTTTAAGAAGGTTGTCAGAGTGTGATTTACGGTCACACTCGACAAGAAGTTTTTGGTTTTTAAGTTTCTTAACACTCTTCGGCTCACCGGCAATGCCGAGTAAAGCCTTGGAGATAGCGAAAGGAGAGAGATTTGTAATAGGTCGAGATTCATCTAATGAGATAACATTAAGGAATCGGGGCCAATTCAGATGTGAAATACCAGTGTCCGAGTCAGACTCAGGCCCTGGTCCATTTCTGGAACGTTTAGAACCAGAAACTGAAGTTGATGGAATATTGGTAGTGTGTGCCCCATACCACCCAGCGGACATAAACCCTTAACTAAAAAGTCGAAGAGCCGCACTTATGTTCCGCTTAAAAGTGGCATGAGTATAGCCATATAGCGTTCAGAAATACATGATTAGCCCTAGCGCCACCGCCATAAAGAATCCTTTCTACATTATGTTTAAATAGGACAAAATAAAAGGGAACAAGATGTTAAACGAGAGGGGTTGAGAGAGATTTGAATTAAACAAGAAGTTAGGATCCCGTATAGCTGGCGTGACAAACCGATTGATCAGATCGGGCTAATCTGACCGCCCGTCTAGTTGAAGTCCGGACCAAAGTGGTGTGTTGTAACGCGGAGATAACAACCAGATCTCAACGTCACTCAACCACCAGGATTCCATCCTCCAACGACACGGGTCGCCACCCACGGTCAACAGGTGGGTTACATTTCGGGGGGGGGGGGGGTCCTACCCCTCTGCTAAGTAACGAGCAGTCGGTTGATTCTTATCACCCCACCACCGACTGGGGGGATTTCCTGAAGGAAGTCAGACTATATAAATCATTATATGTTCTTGTATATAGTTACTTTTTATATACCCGTTTTCGGGCATTTGTTGATTTACATATATAGTTTATATTACTACCATATCATCCCTTACAGGTAAATAGTTTTATCTTTATATATTTACATTAATTTTTAAATAATACTTCATTTCCTCATTTTTCATGAGTTTGTGCGCACAGCCAACACTCTTAAGACAAACGTAACAATTAAATGCATAACATGACTTCGCAAAGTTATAAACTTGCGCACAGATCGCATTACATGCTTACACAAGTTATAAAATTGCGCTCAGATCGCATTACATGCTTACTGTATAAACAGTTTAAATTTACAAGGGAAAGCAGTTACACTTTATATCAAACTGGAAAATGTTTAGTTACTTCCCTCTACTACTTTCATCCTTCGCACAGCAACAATTAACTTAATATCGACACTAAAATATTTACACAAACCTGTAAAAGCTCGTTAAGTGATATACAACTTATTAAAGGGCAATAGTAAGAAAACAAGTAATCTGCGGATTCACATGTCTCGCTACAGGGCATGGACTTGTTTGTTAAATTTGTTATACCAAAAAACCAACTGAGTTTACATTTTGCTGATATACCATATACCACTATTTAAATGCCTCCAGGTCTGTTATATTGTACAAAATGAGGGTTTTATATGAGCCCCACTCACACCAACCCCACAAAACAAAAACAAATAAAAAACAGTTATATATAAATAAATACATAAATTAATAACGGCAGGTTACTGAAAAGTGTTCTCTTTAATATCAAAATTAAAAGCGTGTGTTGGGGGTGGGGGAGGGGGGGGGGGGGGAGCTGCGACGTGGGGGAGGGTATTTAGTGGAATGAATGAATGGTGTTTTACGGCACGTCGACACATTAATAGGACATATTGTGCGCAAAAAATGATGAAAAATGATGAAAAATGAAGAAATAAAGTATTGATTAAAAATAAATGTAAATATATAAAGATAAAACTATTAAAAAATAAGGGATGATAAGGTGTAATATAAACTATGTATGTAAATCAACGAATGCCCGTCAACGATATGGCAGCAATACAAACTATACATGCAAATAAACAAATGCCCGAAAAGGGGTATATAAAAAGTAAATATATACAAGAACATATTATAAGGATTTATATAATCTGACTTCCTTCAGGAAGTCTAAAACTAGACTAAAATCTATAGTATTAAATAACTCAGTCATCGTATTAACATTGTAGTACCTTTGACGCATAGGATCAAAGTCTACACATTCCAGCAATACATGTTTGACCGTCAACGGTGCAAAGCAGGGTATACACTCTGGTAATTGCTCACCTTGTAATAAATATGAATGAGTATAACGTGTATGCCCTATTCTCCACCGGGCTAGGACAACTTCCTCTCGACGAATGGGTCTACTAGAAGAACGCCATTCTCCGAGTAACGGTTTAATTGAATGGAGTTTATTGTTAACTGACAAATCCCAAGCGGTTTGCCAAGAGTTACGAATATATGTGTTAATACAACTTTTAAAATCAGTATAAGGTAATTTGGTATTAGATATATGTAAATCTAATGCTGCCTTTGCAGCACTATCAGCTCTATCATTACCACGTATTCCTACATGGCTTGGAAGCCAGCAGAAAATAATAACATTATCAATTAGAAGAGAATTGTACTTTTCTAAAAGTTGAAGCACAACTGGGTTATCATGTTTCATATTACCCAGTGCTTGAAGAGATGAAAGGGAATCAGAAAAGATTACAAAATGGTCATCATCAGATTCCTGAATATAATTTAAGGCAAGTTCAATTGCCTTAAGTTCAGCTGAAAAGATAGAGGCCTTGTCAGGCAGGCGGCGCTTTATGCTGTGTTTGTGAACAACAGCTACTGCAGCTACCTTTTCTCCATCTTTAGAACCATCTGTGTATATATGTTGAAAGTTACTGTATTTCGATTTAATTTCATTAAATTTGCTTTGAAAGACAGTAGGGTCTGTACTGGATTTGTTACTATTACAAAGGTCGTAAATAATTTTTGGTGTTTCCAAAGTCCACGGTGGAATTTGTGGTACTTTGTACTTGGCAATCAAATTTAGGTCGATTTCAGTGTCTCTTAATTTTGGTTTAATACGAAGACCAAATGGTCGGATGGCCTTCGGTTTTCGATCAAAAAGAGGTTCACAAGTAGGATTAAAGACATTATCGAAAGTTGGGTTTGAAGGGTTAGATTTTAATTTAATGGCATATTGAAGGGCTAACTTGTCCCGTCTATGAGACAGTGATGGTTCATTAGCTTCAACATATAGACTTTCGGCTGGTGATGTACGAAAGGCACCTAAGGCGAGTCGTAATCCTTGGTTATGTATAGGGTCGAGCATCTGCAAGTATGACTTGCGAGTCGACCCATATACTATTGAGCCGTAGTCCAGCTTGGATCTGATAAGAGATCTATAAAGTTGTAAAAGGACTTTACAATCTGCTCCCCAGTTAGTGTTAGCAACAACTTTAAGTAAATTAAGAGCTTTAAGGCACTTGGCCTTCAAGTATTTAAGGTGTGGTATAAACGTTAATTTACGGTCGAAAATAAGACCAAGGAATTTTGTCTCATCTACTACTGGTATTGGTGACCCATCCAGTGTTAGATGAGGGTCTTCATGATGTTTACGTAATTGACAGAAGTGCATACAATTAGTTTTAGATTTAGAAAATTTAAAACCATTTCCATCCGACCAGGTCTGAAGTTTATTCAGACATTGTTGCAGTTGTCTCTCAATAGTGTTCATGTTTTTTGCACGATAACATATAACAAAGTCGTCAACATATAGAGAGCAATCCAAACCAGGATTGATGCATTTAACTATACTGTTAATTTTTATGCTAAAAAGGGTGACAGAGAGTATGCTGCCCTGTGGAACACCCATCTCCTGTTCATGGATGTCAGAGAGGGTTGAACCCATTCGGACACGAAACTGTCTGTCCTCTAAGAAATTCTCTATAAAAATTGCTAGTCGACCTCTAAGACCAAGTTCATGAAGATCATTCATGATACCGTACTTCCATGCAGTATCATAAGCTTTCTCTAAGTCAAAAAATACAGCGACTAGATGTTCTTTCTTTACGAAAGCTTCCCTAATAAATGATTCAAATCGAATGAGATTGTCTGTTGTGCCTCGTTGGCGCCGGAATCCACTTTGATACTTTGTTATCAGCTTGTTGGATTCCAGGTACCAAACGAGTCTCTCATTAATCATTCGTTCCATGGTTTTACATATACAATTCGTTAAAGCAATAGGGCGATAATTTATTGGGTCCGTATGATCCTTTCAAGGTTTGGGGACTGGAATAACGATTGCTTCCCGCCAAGAATCGGGGAAGTTTCCTGTCACCCAAACCTTATTAAATATATCAAGAAGTGTAGTAAGACAGGTTTCAGGTAAATGTTTTAATAATTGATAATGGATATCATCAGGACCAGCTGATGTTTCATGAGCCTTTTTAAGGGATTCTCGAAGTTCTTTGAGAGTGAACAGTTTATTGTATTTCTCTAAATTTTTAGACTTGAAATTCAGCTTCTTCTGTTCTTTTCTTTTCTTTTCTTATTTTTTAGAAAATTTGGTCGACAACTTTCAGAAGAAGAATTTTTAGAAAAAGTTTCTGCCAAAGTGTTCGTAATATCTTTGACAAAAGTAATATCCTCATTATCAGTTTTAAGATGATTTACACAACTAGAATTACCTTTACCGTTTATTTTCCGGACCATGTCCCACGTCTTCTTAAGTGATGAACGAGAGTTCAGCCTAGATACATAAGATCTCCAGGATTTCCTCTTGCTATCCTTAATAGTACGACGGGCTTTCGCACGAAAAACTCTAAAAGTATCTAAATTATTTTGAGTTGGCCGCAAGTTAAAAGTATTCAATGCAGCTTTACGATCGCTGATTGCTTTTTTGCAGTCATCATCGTACCATGGTTTATGTGGGCGTTTTGGATTTGCCGAGGTTTTTGGAATAGTTTGATCAGCTATATCATGAAGGGTTTTGGTAAAAAATGCAGTTGCGTCTTCGACATCCTCGAAAACGGAAGGCTTTAACTGTTCCTCACAAAGAGATTGAAACGTATCCCAATCAGCTTTGCGAAGTTTCCATCGTTGCGTTTTTTCGAGAAGTGGAGGGCTGATATTTTCAAGAAATAAGGGGAAGTGGTCACTTCCACATAGGTCTTCACCAACACTCCACGAAAAATCCATCAAGAGCGTTGGATCGCATATTGTTAAATCAATGGAAGAATGAGAGCCTGTAGCTGGATGTAAATAAGTATGTGATTTGTGAATTAAAAAAGAAGAGTTTTGAGTGGGGTGTGGGTGGGGAAGAGGCAGCGGTGGCGGGGAGGGCAAAATATATATGTGTAAGAATTGTCCAAAACAACACGGATATATGTAAAAAAAACAATGCAGTTTTGAGTGGGTGGGTTGGGGGGGGGGGGGGGGCGTGGACTTGAGGGGGGGGGGGGGGAGGGGCTACATAGCTATGTGTAAGAATTGACCAAAACAACACAGAAATATCTTAAAGAATGGAGTTTTGAGTGGGGTGGGGGTGGGCGTGGTGGAGAGGCAGGGGTGGGGAGGGCAACATATATGTGTAAGAAGCTATGTTAGAATCGACCAAAAACAACACAGAAATATGTAAACAAAAAATAATTGATTTTTGAGTGTGGGTGGGGTGGAGGAGAGGCGGGGGCGTTGGGGGGGATTGAGGGCAACATATATGTGTAAGAAGCTATGCAAGAATTGACTACAACAACACAGAATGAATGAATGAATGGTGTTTTACGGCACGTCGACACATAAATAGGTGATATTGTGCGCAAAAACTGACGAAAGATGAAGAAATGAAGGATTAATTAAAAATTAATGTAAATATATCAAGATAAAACTATTTAAAAATAAGGGATGATATGGTAGTAATATAAACTATACATGTAAATCAACAAATGCCCGAAAAAGGGTATATAAAAAAGTAAATATATACAAGTACATATTATAATGATTTAAATAGTCTCACTTCCTTCAGGAAATCTAAAACTAGTCTAAAATCTATAGTATTAAATAACTCGGTCATATTATTAACATTGTAGTACTCAAAGTCTACACATTCCAACAATATGTGTTTGACCGTTAACGGTGCAAAACGGGGTATACATTCTGGTAATTGCTCACCTTGTTATAATGAATGAATGAATGGTGTTTTACGGCACGTCGACACATAAATAGGTCATATTGTGCGCAAAAACTGACGAAAGATGAAGGAATGAAGGATTAATTAAAAATTAATGTAAATATATCAAGATAAAACTATTAAAAAATAAGGGATGATATGGTAGTAATACAAAGTATATATGTAAATCAACAAACGCCCGAAAACGGGTATATAAAAAAGTAATTATATTCAAGAACATATTATAATGATTTATATAGTCTGACTTCCTTAAGGAAATCTAAAACTAGACTAAAATCTATAGTATTAAATAACTCGGTCATAGTAATAACATTGTAGTACCTTTGACGCATAGGATCAAAGTCTACGCATTCCAGCAATATGTGTTTGACCGTTAAAGGTGCAAAACAGGGTATACATTCTGGTAATTGCTCACCTTGTAATAAATATGAATGAGTATAACGTGTATGCCCTATCCTGCACCGGGCTAGGACAACTTCCTCTCGACGAACGGGTCTACTAGAAGAACGCCATTCTCCGAGTAACGGTTTAATTGAATGGAGTTTATTGTTAACTGACAAATCCCAAGCGGTTTGCCAAGAGTTACGAATATATGTGTTAATACAACTTTTAAAATCAGTATAAGGTAATTTGGTATCAGATATATGTAAACCTAATGCTGCCTTTGCAGCACTATCAGCTCTATCATTACCACGTATTCCTACATGACTTGGAAGCCATCAGAAAATAATAACATTATCAATTATAAGAGAATTGTATTTTTTTAAAAGTTGAAGCACAACTGGGTTATCATGTTTCATATTACCCAGTGCTTGAAGAGATAAAAGGGAATCAGAAAAGATTACAAAATGGTCATCATCAGATTCCTGAATATAATTTAAGGCAAGTTCAATTGCCTTAAGTTCAGCTGAAAAGATAGAGGCCTTGTCAGGCAGGCGGCTCTTTATGCTGTGTTTGTGAACAACAGCTGCTGCAGCTACCTTATCTCCGTCTTTAGAGCCATCTGTGTATATATGTTGAAAGTTACTGTATTTCGATTTAATTTCATTAAATTTGCTTTGAAAGACAGTGGGGTCTGTACTGGATTTGTTACTATTACAAAGATCGAAAATAATTGTTGGTGTTTCCAAAGTCCACGGTGGAATTTGTGGTACTTTGTACTTGGCAATCAAATTAATGTCGATTTCAGTGTCTCTTAATTTTGATTTAATACGAAGACCAAATGGTCTGATGGCCTTCGGATTTCGATCAAAAAGAGGTTCACAACTAGGATTAAAGACATTATCGAAAGTTGGGTTTGAAGGGTTAGATTTTAATTCAATGGCATATTGAAGGGCTAACTTGTCCCGTCTATGAGACAGTGATGGTTCATTAGCTTCAACATATAAACTTTCGGCTGGTGATGTACGAAAGGCACCTAAGGCGAGTCGTAATCCTTGATTATGTATAGGATCGAGCATCTGCAAGTATGGCTTGCGAGTCGATCCATATACTATTGAGCCGTAGTCCAGCTTGGATCTGATAAGAGATCTATAAAGTTGTAAAAGGACTTTACGATCTGCTCCCCAGTTAGTGTTAGCAACAACTTTAAGTAAATTAAGAGCTTTAAGGCACTTGGCCTTCAAGTATTTAAGGTGTGGTATAAACCTTAATTTACGGTCGAAAATAAGACCAAGGAATTTTGTCTCATCTACTACTGGTATTGGTGACCCATCCAGTGTTAGATGAGGGTCTTCATGATGTTTACGTAATTGACAAAAGTGCATACAATTAGTTTTAGATTTAGAAAATTTAAAACCATTTTCATCCGACCAGGTCTGAAGTTTATTCAGACATTGTTGCAGTTGTCTCTCAATAGTGTTCATGTTTTTTGCACGACAACATATAACAAAGTCGTCAACATATAGAGAGCAATCCACACCAGGATTGATGCATTTAACTATACTGTTAATTTTTATACTAAAAAGGGTGACAGAGAGTATGCTGCCCTGTGGCATACCCATCTCCTGCTCATGCATGTCAGAGTGGGTTGAACCCATTCGGACACGAAACTGTCTGTCCTCTAAGAAATTCTCTATAAAAAATGCCAGACCAAGGTCATAAAGATCATTCATAATACCGTACTTCCATGCAGTATCATAAGCTTTCTCCAAGTCAAAAAATACAGCGACTAGATGTTCTTTCTTTACGAAAGTATCCCTAATAAATGATTCAAATCGAATGAGATTGTCTGTTGTGCCTCGCTGGCGCCGGAATCCACTTTGATACTTTGTTATCAGCTTGTTGGACTCCAGGTACCAAACGAGTCTCTCATTAATCATTCGTTCCATGGGTTTACATATACAACTCGTTAAAGCGATTGGGCGATAATTGATTGGGTCCGTATGATCCTTTCAAGGTTTGGGAACTGGAATAACGATTGCTTTCCGCCAAGAATCGGGGATGTTTCCCGTCACCCAAACCTTATTAAATATATCAAGAAGGGTAGAGAGACAGGATTCAGGTAAATGCTTTAGTAATTGATAATGGATATCATCAGGACCAGCTGATGTATCATGAGCCTTTTTAAGGGACTCTCGGAGTTCTTTGAGAGTGAATAGTTTATTGTATTTTTCCAAGTTTTTTGACTTGATATTCAGCTTCTTCTGTTCTTTTAGGTTCTTATGTTTCAGAAAATTTGGTTGACAATTTTCAGAAGAAGAATTTTTTGAAAAAGTTCCTGCCAAAGTGTTTGTAATATCTTTGACAGACGTCAAATCTCCATTATCTGTTTTAAGATGATTTACAGAACAAGGATTACCTTTACCGCTTATTTTCCGGACCATGTCCCGTGTCTTCTTAAGGGATGAGCGAGAATTCAGCCTGGAGACGTAAGATCTCCATGATTTCCTCTTGCTATCCTTAATAGTACAACGGGCTTTCGCACAAAAAAACTCTAAAGTTATCTAAATTTGTTTGAGTTGGCCGCAAGTTAAAATTATTTAATGCAGCTTTACGATCGTTGACTGCTTTTTTGCAATCATCGTCGTACGATGGTTTATGTGGGCGTTTAGGATTTGCCGAGAATTTTTGGAATAGTTTGATCAGCTATATCGTGAAGAGTTTTGGTAAAAAGAGCAGTTGCGTCTTCGACATCATCGAAAATGGAGGGCTTTAATTGTTCCTCGCAAGAGATTGAAACGTAGTCCAATCAGCCTTGCGAAGTTTCCATCGTTGCGTTTTTTCGAGAAGTGGAGGGCCGATATTTTCAAGAAATATGGGGAAGTGGTCACTTCCACAGAGGTCGTCTCCAACACTCCACGAAAAATCCATCAAAAGCGTTGGATCGCATATTGTTAAATCAATGGAAGAATGAGAGCCTGTAGCAGGATGTAAATATGTGACTTATTATTAAAAAGACATAAATTGTTTTTGGCTAAGAAATCCCCAATTTTCTTGCCTTTATCGTTTATATCTTTACAACCCTAGATATAGTTGTGTGCATTAAAATCGCCCAAGAGTATAAAATGTGATGGCAATTGTGCAACTTGGTGATTTAGATCTTTAGGGTATAGTGAAGAACTAGGTGGTAAATATAAGGAACATATTGTTATGACTCTGTGCATAGTAACACTGACAGCAATAGCTTGCAAATTTGTTTTCAACGCAACAGGTCTGTGAGGAATGTTTCGATTAACGATTATCGAAACACCACCAGTCGCCTTGTCGCCGGTATCACAAATATGATTGTATAGTGAGTATTGTTTAAAAGATACCTTATCACTTGTCTTCAAGAATGTTTCTTGAAGACAAAAGGCAATAGGGTTGTGTTTGTGATGTCGTTTGCTTTTGCCTTCTTGTTTGTCTGTTTGCATGTTTGTTTCTGTGTTTTGTGGTTTACTGTCTGTCCTCCTTGAATGCTACTTTCCCTGTCCGATCTTTTTATATTTCTTTTCATTTAAAATTAAGCTGATGTCGTCATAATTTGGTTTCAAACCTCGACAGTTCCATTGAATGATCTTATTAGTTTTACCCATTATTGAGCGCTAAGGCGATTTTTAATTTTATTTTTGGCCTTAGATTTAGGAGAGGTCTTAGGAGACTCAAGCAGAGACATCTCCACTGATGAATCCTCCTCCCTGGAAGAAATCAGCTGAAGTGGCACCTCAACTAACTTTTCATGCGAGGATGGAAGTGGCAGTGCAGCTGGTGGCTCTGAAATGTCCACGAGCTGTTCAAATTTGTTATGCAGCTCAATAGTGCCGTTAGACACCTTTTGCTGCTCCTTAGTTGGAGAAGCACTAGGCTTTCTAACTTCCTTAGTTGGAGCAGCACTAGACTTTCCAACCGAAGAAGTAGACTTCACGACTCGGGAACTACTAGACTTCACAGTCGTAGAAGAACCCGCTTTCCAATTCTGAGAAATTGACATGCTCTTGACATTGCCAGAGCTTGCCGATTTTGTGTTTGATTTAAATGTAAAAGTTTGATAAGGTGAAAAGTTTAATTTTGGTTTTCAACCCTTTTGTGTATGTGATGTTATTTACTTTTATCATTACTTTTGCCTTCTTGTTTGTCTGTTTCCATGTTTGTTTCTGTGTGTTGTGGTTGACTGTCCTCCTTGAATGCTACTTTCCCTGTCCGATCTTTTTATATTTATTTTGTTAAGTTGTATTTGTTGATTTGTGTTTGGATTTGATACTGAGGAAGTATTATTTGTATTTTGAATTCCAGGCGTGATGTCCGATAACGCAGTTGGTACATTTGAGGTCGTTAGGACAATCTGATTCGTTATGTTTGAATGCAGACTCGCCACATTTACCACGACGTTCTTCTTTAGTATACCTGGAGTTGTGGTGCCCAAAGGCTTGGCAGTTGTAGCAACGTAACGGGTTTGGAATGAATGAATGAATGAATGAATGAATGAATGAATGAATGGTGTTTTACGGCACGTCGACACATAAATAGGTCATATTGTGCGCAACAATTTATGAAAAATGAAGTATTAATTAAAAATTAATGTAAATATATAAAGATAAAACTATTAAGAAATAAGGGATGATAAGGTGTGATATAAACTATGTATGTAAATCAACAAATGCCCGTCAACGGGTATATAAACAAGTCAATATATATAAGAACACATTACAATGATTTATATAGTCTGATCTCTTTCAGGAAATCTAAAACAAGACTAAAATCTACAGTATCAAATAACTCTTTCATAGTATTAACATTGTAGTATCTGACGCATAGGATCAAAGTCTACACATTCCAGCAATATGTGTTTGACCGTTAACGGTGCAAAGCAGGGTATACATTCTGGTAATTGCTCACCTTGTAATTAATATGAATGAGTATAACGTGTATGCCCTATTCTGCACCGGGCTAGGACAACTTCCTCTCGACGAATGGGTCTACTAAAAGAACGCCATTCCCCGAGTAACGGTTTAATTGAATGGAGTTTATTGTTAACTGACAAATCCCAAGCGGTTTGCCAAGAGTTACGAATATATGTGTTAATACAACTTTTAAAATCAGTATAAGGTAACTTGGTATTAGATATATGTAAATCTAATGCTGCCTTAGCAGCACTATCAGCTCTATCATTACCACGTATTCCTACATGGCTTGGAAGCCAGCAGAAAATAATAACATTATCAATTATAAGAGAATTGTACTTTTCTAAAAGTTGAAGCACAACTGGGTTATCATGTTTCATATTACCCAGTGCTTGAAGAGATGAATGAATGAATGAATGGTGTTTTACGGCACGTCGACACATAAATAGAGATGAAAGGGAATCAGAAAAGATTACAAAATGGTCATCATCAGATTCCTGAATATAATTTAAGGCAAGTTCAATTGCCTTAAGTTCAGCTGAAAAGATAGAGGCCTTGTCAGGCAGGCGGCTCTTTATGCTGTGTTTGTGAACAGCTGCTGCAGCTACCTTAGCATCTTTAGAGCCATCTGTGTAGATATGTTGAAAGTCACTGTATTTCGATTTAATTTCACTAAATTTGCTTTCAAAGACAGTAGGGTCTGTACTGGATTTGTTATTATTACAAAGATCAAAAATAATTGTTGGGAGTTTCCAAAGTCCTCGGTGGAATTTGTGGTACTTTGTACTTGGCAATCAAATTTAGGTCGATTTCAGTGTCTCTTAATTTTGGTATAATACGAAGACCAAATAGTCGAATGGCCTTCGGTTTTCGATCAAAAAGAGGTTCACAACTAGGATTAAAAACATTATCGAAAGTTGGGTTTGAAGGGTTAGGTTAGACTTTAATTTAATGGCGTATTGAAGAGCTGATTTGTCTCGTCTATGAGACAGTGATGGTTCATTAGCTTCAACATATAGACTTTCGGCTGGTGATGTACGAAAGGCACCTAAGGCGAGTCGTAATCCTTGATTATGTATAGGGTCGAGCATCTGCAAATACGACTTGTGAGTCGACTCATATACTATCCAGCTTGGATCTGATAAGAGATCTGTAAAGTCGTAAGAGGACTTTTCGATCTGCTCCCCAATTAGTGTTTCCAACAACTTTAAGTAAGTTAAGAGTTCTAAGGCATTTGGCCTTCAAGTATTTAAGGTGTGGTATAAACGTTAATTTACGGTCGAAAATAAGACCAAGGAATTTTGTCTCATCCACTACTGGTATTGGTGACCCATCCAGTGTTAGATAAAGGTCTTTATGATGTTTACGAAGTTGACAAAAGTGCGTACAATTAGCGAACTATCCACACCTGGATTGATGCATTTTACTATACTGTTAATCTTTATATAAAAAAGTGTGACAGAGAGTATGCTGCCCTGTGGAACACCCATCTCCTGTTCATGAATATCAGAGAGTGTGTTGAACCCATTCGGACACGAAATTGTCTATCATCTAAGAATTTCTCTATAAAAATAGGTAATCGGCCTCTAAGACCAAGGTCATGAAGATCATTCATAATAACATACTTCCATGCAGTATCATAAGCTTTCTCCAAGTAAAAAAAATACAGCCACTAGATGTTCTTTTTTCATGAAAGCTTCCCTAATAAATGATTCAAATTGAATGAGATTGTCTGTTGTGCCCCGTTGGCGCCGGAATCCACTTTGATACTTTGTTATCAGCTTGTTGGATTCCAGGTACCAAACCAGTCTCTCATTAATCATTCGTTCCATGGTTTTACATATACAACTCGTTAAAGCAATAGGCCGATAATTTATTGGGTCCGTATGATCCTTTCCAGGTTTGGGGACTGGAATAACGATTGCTTCCCGCCAAGAATCGGGGAAGTTTCCCCGTCACCCAAACCTTATAAAAAAAAATATCAAGAAGGGTAGAGAGACAGGATTCAGGTAAATGTTTTAGTAATTGATAATGGATATCATCAGGAGCAGCTGATGTATCATGAGCCTTTTTAAGGGACTTCTCCAAGTTTTTCGACTTGAAGTTCAGCTTCTTCTGGTCTTTTAGTTTCTTATTTTTCAGAAAATTTGGTTGACAATTTTCAAAAGAAGAATATTTTGAAAAAGTTTCTGCCAAAGTGTTTGTAATATCTTTGACAGACGCTATATCTCCATTATCAGTTTTAAGATGATTTACAGAACTAGAATTACCTTTACCACTTATTTTCCGGACTATGTCCCATGTCTTCTTAAGAGATGAGCGAGAGTTCAGCCTAGAGACGTAAGATCTCCAGGATTTCCTCTTCCTATCCTTAATAGTACGACGGGCTTTCGCACGAAAAACTCTAAAGTGGCCGCAAGTTAAAATGATTTAATCCAGCTTAACGATCGTTTTTTGCAGTCGTACCATGGTTTATGTGGGCGTTTAGGATTTGCCGAGGTTTTTGGAATAGTTTGATCAGCTATATCATGAAGAGTTTTGGTAAAAAGAGCAGTTGCGTCTTCGACATCGTGTGAATAAAGAAATCCCCGCCATGATCTAATCTCTAACCAACAAGGCAGCATCAATAGGCAATATAAGTAAAACACAAATATGCTCGTGTAAATATAATACAAAAAAACAATAGCCTAAAAAGCCACAATGAAGGTACTCAATGACTTGGCAGCCAGAAGCCAGAGCAGTAAGAGAACAAACCATTTAGGGCACGACAAGAAAGATCATGGACAAACATCAAACGCCACCGTCCCAATGGGCTTTAGGTAGGCGTCATCATAGGGTCCACAGTCTGTCCGGTCATCGTACAATTAAAGAGGAAAGCATAGTGGCGAACTGTAAAAGGGTCCACCATCAAGCATGCAGTACGTTGCAAAATGATAGGGTCATAACCTCTTTTGATAAACTGTTTAACAAGTTTAACAAAGTTTAACAAAGATAGTATGAAAGTGATCATGACCAAGAATCTTACGAAGTTTATAAATCACATCACCATAGAAGTCAGGTTGTGATATGGTTGTGATATGGACTGTCGCAGAAAAGTCCTTAAATTACTTTTATATTTGGAAAGAAGATCAGGGTTACGATAATACAATTTTGCAAAGGTTATACGAAGTTTATGGTAACGGTAACCCTGATTGAGTAACTTTTTAGTTATACAAAGATTACGAATATTAAAGTACTCAACTCGAGTACAAGCTCTAGAAAAACGAATAAGTTGAGACACATACACCCCATAAGAAGTTGCTCGGGGAACATCCCCATACAAGTGGGGATAATTAACAATGTCAAAATTAAAATCATCTCTCTTGTCATAGATTGTGCTATTTTTTTTACCATTTTCAATCGAGAGATCTAAATCAAGAAAAGAAGCGTTATTATCAGATATATTAGGTTTGTTAAGCTGAAGTTCTTTAGGATAAATATAATTAACCATAGTTGGAAAGAAAGGGTTGTCAATGTTCAATATGTCATACAGATACCGAGAGGTGTCATTAAAGGCTTCAATAACATCTTCCTGGGTATCTGGTGAAAGACTCAACATGAAATCCCTTTCATAGCAAAATAAAAACAAATCTGCGACAAGTGGTGCACAGTTCGTACCCATAGGGATACCAACAATTTGTCTATAAACGGTGGTTCCATACCTGACGAAAATATTATCTAATATATATATATAGAAATTGGTGGTTCTGGCTCAGGGATCTCGCTGCACTCGATCCTGATCCAGAACCCCCCAATTTCTATATATATATATAATTACGGCTCCCCGTAGCAATCAGCATGAAATGCTGATTTTGGTTGTTTTTGGTTGTTTTTTGTTTTGTTACTGATTTTTTGATTTATATCTCTATTTTTTTCTGAATTTTTTACACTCCTTATTATACAACTTAAATTTCCAATAATCTTGCATTCTTCTAATTGAAGCTGCACCGCAACCAACACACACTTGATACTTTGCATAAGTACCTTTTTTACATTTTATACAAGGTACTACTTGACTTGTTTTTAATCTGTATTTATGCAAACTACAATAATCTGAGTTTTTGGTTGGCTTTTTTTTGCACGGGTCGTGCAATCCAATCTTAAGAAATTTACAAACATTTATTTCCATTGTCTATCTTACTATAAATATTTTTATATTAAATAATTTTTTTTTTTAAATGTATAACAAATAAGAAGAATGGAAAACGAAGAGACTATAAGAAATGTAATACGTTTGTACGATAACGGTGTAATAGGTAAGGAAATATTAGAGCACAGTCTCATGGTTATTCAAACGCCAAAGGCTAAACCACCCGAATTTATTCAGCCAGAGGAAGTTAAAGAAACCCCAAAAAATTCAACCTTGGAAAATTTACGTAAAAGGCGTCGTGCGAAAAAACAACGTAAAAAGGATAATAAAAAATTACAAGTTAATGATGTAAAAATACCAAAAGTTAATAATGATAAAATACCAAAAGTTAATGATGTAAAAATACCAAAAGTTAACAAGGTGAAAATACAAAAAGAACTAAAACTAGTTGATAATCCAAAATGTGGTTATTTCAAAGCATATGAAATATCTGCTAAAAATTATAAAGATCCAAGAATATTACTGCAAGATAAAAAATCTATAATAATAAAACAAATAAACGAAGAAATAAAAAACAATGGAATAAAATTTCAATAAGGTCTTACCGTAGAATTATTTAAAGATGATGTTGCAACAAAAAAATACACCACAGCGGTATTACATAGTGAGCAAAATACGATTTTATCAAATGAAAAAATAGATGAGTTGTATGAAAAATCATCTTCTGACATACAAGAAAGTTTGGAAAGATTTACAACATCAGGATTAGAAGTTGATTACTGTATTACACTTTATCTAAATTTTGCAAAGTATGAGCCACTAAAAGGCTCATGATATATTCCTTTACCCAAAGTAATATCAAACAAGAAAGCAGTCATAAATGTGAAAAACTATGATGATAAGTGTTTACTTCGTGCTATAAATGCAGCTCTGCATCCAGCTGAAAAGAATTCTGACAGAGTATCAAGTTATCCTAGCATAGACTTTTTGAAAACGGAGGGGGTTGATTTTCCAACTCCAGTCCCGCCGATAACTAAAGTAGAAATTCAAAACAAGCTTGCTATCAATGTTTATGGATTTACTGCATCAAAAAAACATAAAAATGTATCTATTTTTCCATACAAAATATCAGAGCAGCCGAAGCACATAGACAGAATTAATTTGCTGCTGGTTTCTGAAGATGTTGAAATTGAAGAAGAGAACGAAGATGATCCCAACAACGAAGAAGGAATTATAGATGATAATTACAACCCTGATGATTATCACAAAGAAGTTAAAAAAGTCAAAGAAACAAAATATCATTACTGCATGATTAAAAATTTAAATAAGTTACTCTACAGCCAAAACAAACATTGTGGTAGAACTTATTTCTGTGATCGTTGTCTTCATGGTTACTCTGGAGCAAATCTACTCACCAAGCACAAAGAAGACTGCGAAGGTATTAACAAAAACTCATGTAAAATCGAAATGCCAAAAAAAGGCACAATCACTAAATTTAAAAATCATCACAAACAAATGCCTGTACCTTACGTAATATATGCTGAATTTGAAAGTATAATAGAACCACAATCTTCCACATTTGGAAAAAAATCTGAAATTACAAGCGTGAACAAAGCTTGTGGATTTGGATACCAAGTTGTAAGATATGATGGTAAAGCAGAAAATCCAGTTATTTACAGAGGTGAAGATACTACAGAAGCATTTATAAATCACTTGGAATGTGAAAAAAGTAATATCAATAACATATTTGCTCATCCCAAACCTTTAATCATGACAGACCAAAATGAAACAGATCATGAAAAAGCAACACACTGCTGGATATGTAAAAAAAAAATCGAGGATGGTAAAAATGTTAAAGTAAGAGATCATTGTCATTTTACAGGAGAATATAGAGGTGCAGCACATAAAAGCTGTAACTTAAAACTGAAAATAAGACCGAATAAAACAACCATTCCTGTTGTATTTCACAACCTTAAAGGATATGACAGTCATCTCATAATGCAAAATATAGCTAAAATAACAGGTAATATTACTTGCATTGCTAACAATGCTGAAAAGTATATTTCATTTAGTGCTGGTCAGCTTAGATTTTTAGACAGTTTGCAATTGATGAATAAGTCTTTACCAGATTTAATTACTGCAACAAATAAATCTGATTTTAAAATTACTAAAAATCATTTTGGCAAACAAGCAGAGTTACTTTTACAAATTGGCAAACAAGCAGAGTTACTTTTACAAAAAGGTATTTATCCATACGAATATATGGACAGCATGGAAAAATTCAAAGAAACACAATTACCACCCATAGACAAATTTTACAGTAGTCTTAAAGATGAAAGTATAAGTATCAAAGATTATGAATATGCACAAAAAATATGGAAAGAGTTTAACTGTAAAACACTTGGTGATTATCATGACTTATATCTAAAAACTGATGTAACTTTACTAGCCGATGTATTCCAAACTTTTAGAAAAACATGCATGAGTGCATATAAACCTGACCCTTTACATTATCACACAGCACCGGGATTATCCTGGGATGCCTTACTAAAACATTCAGAAATAGAATTAGAGCTTTTGACAGACATTGATATGCACTTATTCATAGAAAGAGGAATGAATGAATGAATGGTGTTTTACGGCACGTCGACACATAAATAGGTCATATTGTGCGCAAAAACTGACAAAATATGAATAAATGAAGTATTAATTAAAAATTAATGTAAATATATCAGGATAAAACTATTAAAAAATAAGGGATGATATAGTAGTAATATAAACTATATATGTAAATCAACGAATGCCCGAAAACGGGTATATAAAAAAGTAATTATATACAAGAACATATTATACTGATTTATAAAGTCTGATTTCCCTAAGGAAATCTAAAACTAGACTAAAATCTATAGTAATCAATAACTCGGTCATAGTATTAACATTGTAGTACCTTTGACGCATAGGATCAAAGTCTACACATTCCAGCAATATGTGATTGACCGTTAACGGTGCAAAGCAGGGTATACATTCTGGTAATGGCTCACCTTGTAATAAAAATGAATGAGTATAACGTGTATGCCCTATTCTGCACCGAGCTAGGACAACTTCCTCTCGACGAATGGGTCTACTAGAAGAGCGCAATTCTCCGAGTAATGGTTTAATTGAATGGAGTTTATTGTTAACTGACAAATCCCAAGTGGCTTGCCAAGAGTTACGAATATATGTGTTGATACAGCTTTTAAAATCAGTATAAGGTAATTTGGTATTAGATATATGTAAATCTAATGCTGCCTCAGCACTATCAGCTCTATCATTACCACGTATTCCTACATGGCTTGGAAGCCAGCAGAAAATAATAACATTATCAATTATAAGAGAATTGTACTTTTCTAAAAGTTGAAGCACAACTGGGTTATCATGTTTCATATTACCCAGTGCTTGAAGAGATGAAAGGGAATCAGAAAAGATTACAAAATGGTCATCATCAGATTCCTGAATATAATTTAAGGCAAGTTCAATTGCTTTAAGTTCAGCTGAAAAGATAGAGGCCTTGTCAGGCAGGCGGCTCTTTATGCTGTGTTTGTGAACAGCTGCTGCAGCTACCTTATCTCCATCCTTAGAGCCATCTGTGTAGATATGTTGAAAGTCACTGTATTTCGATATAATTTCAATAAATTTGCTCTGAAAGACAGAAGGGTCTGTACTGGATTTGTTATTATTACAAAGATCAAAAATAATTGTTGGAGTTTCCAAAGTCCACGGTGGAATTTGTGGTACTTTGTACTTGGCAATCAAATTTAGGTCGATTTCAGTGTCTCTTAATTTTGGTTTAATCCGAAGACCAAATGGTTGAATGGCCTTCGGTTTTCGATCAAAAAGAGGTTCACAACTAGGATTAAAAACATTATCGAAAGTTGGGTTTGAAGGGTTAGACTTTAATTTAATGGCGTATTGAAGAGCTAATTTGTCTCGTCTATGAGACAGTGATGGTTCATTGGCTTCAACATATAGACTTTCGGCTGGTGATGTACGAAAGGCACCTAAGGCGAGTCGTAATCCTTGAATTAGTATGGTATCAAAACGATACGCCAAAGCTAACAATCCACTTGTTAATAATTACAACTCTAAAAATCAAAACAATTTCTTAATGTATTATGATGCCTGTAACCTTTACGGCTGGGCAATGAGTCAACCACTCCCATATTCTGGATTTGTTTGGAAACAAAGAAACAAAAGTGGTAACTTTTCTAAGCCAAAACCTGGCAAACCCGGAAAACCTGACAAAGGACAATGAATGAATGAATGAATGGTGTTTTACGGCACGCCGACACATAAATAGGTCATATTGTGCGCAAAAACTGATTGAATGATGATGAAATGAAGGATTATTTAAAAATTAATGCAAACATTTAAAGTTAAAAATATTAAAATATAAGGGATGATATGGTAGTAATACAAAGTATATATGTAAACCAACAAATGCCCAAAAACGGGTATATAAAAAAGTAACTATATACAAGAACATATTATAATGATCTATATAGTCTGACCTCCTTAAGGAAATCTAAAACTAGACTAAAATCAACAGTATTAAATAACTCGGTCATAGTATTAACATTGTAGTACCTTTGCCGCATAGGATCAA
Organism: Cyrtodaria siliqua; assembly: GCA_037043455.1. Lineage (NCBI taxonomy): Eukaryota > Metazoa > Mollusca > Bivalvia > Adapedonta > Hiatellidae > Cyrtodaria > Cyrtodaria siliqua. The sequence continues at coordinate 74,055 of JAWPHD010008997.1, read as the reverse complement.
AGTCTACACATTCCAACAATATGTGTTTGACCGTTAACGGTGCAAAGCAGGGTATACATTCCGGCAATGGCTCACCTTGTAATAAATATGAATGAGTATAACGTGTATGCCCTATTCTGCACCGGGCTTGGACAACTTCCTCTCGACGAACGTGTCTACTAGAAGAACGCCACTCTCCGAGCAACGGTTTAATTGAATGGAGTTTATTGTTAACTGACAAATCCCAAGCGGTTTGCCAAGAGTTACGAATATATGTGTTAATACAACTTTTAAAATCGGTATAAGGTAACTTGGTATTAGATATATGTAAATCTAATGCTGCCTTGGCAGCACTATCAGCTCTATCATTACCACGTATTCCTACATGGCTTGGAAGCCAGCAGAAAATAATAACATTATCAATTATAAGAGAATTGTACTTTTCTAAAAGTTGAAGCACAACTGGGTTATCATGTTTCACATTACCCAGTGCTTGAAGTGATGAAAGGGAATCAGAAAAGATTACAAAATGGTCATCATCAGATTCCTGAATATAATTTAAGGCAAGTTCAATTGCCTTAAGTTCAGCTGAAAAGATAGAGGCCTTGTCAGGCAGGCGGCTCTTTATGCTGTGTTTGTGAACAACAGCTGCTGCAGCTACCTTATCTCCATCTTTAGAGCCATCTGTGTATATATGTTGAAAGTTACTGTATTTCGATTTAATTTCATTAAATTTGCTTTGAAAGACAGTAGGGTCTGTACTGGATTTGTTACTATTACAAAGGTCGAATATAATTGTTGGTGTTTCCAAAGTCCACGGTGGAATTTTTTTTGGTACTTTGTACTTGGCAATCAAATTTAGTTCGATTTCAGTGTCTCTTAATTTTGGTTTAATACGAAGACCAAATGGTCGGATGGCCTTCGGTTTTCGATCAAAAAGAGGTTCACAACTAGGATTAAAGACATTATCGAAAGTTGGGTTTGAAGGGTTAGATTTTAATTTAATGGCATATTGAAGGGCTAACTTGTCCCGTCTATGAGACAGTGATGGTTCATTAGCTTCAACATATAGACTTTCGGCTGGTGATGTACGAAAGGCACCTAAGGCGAGTCGTAATCCTTGGTTATGTATAGGGTCGAGCATCTGCAAGTATGACTTCCGAGTCGATCCATATACTATTGAGCCGTAGTCCAGCTTGGATCTGATAAGAGATCTATAAAGTTGTAAAAGGACTTTACGATCTGCTCCCCAGTTAGTGTTTGCAACAACTTTAAGTAAATTAAGAGCTTTAAGGCATTTGGCCTTCAAGTATTTAAGGTGTGGTATAAACGTTAATTTACGGTCGAAAATAAGACCAAGGAATTTGGCCTCATCTACTACTGGTATTGGTGACCCATCCAGTGTCAGATGAGGGTCTTCATGATGTTTACGTAACTGACAAAAGTGCATACAATTAGTTTTAGATTTAGAAAATTTAAAACCATTTTCATCCGACCAGGTCTGAAGTTTATTCAGACATTGTTGCAGTTGTCTCTCAATAGTGTTCATGTTTTTTGCACGATAACATATAACAAAGTCGTCAACATATAGAGAGCAATCCACACCTGGATTGATGCATTTAACTATACTGTTAATTTTTATACTAAAAAGGGTGACAGAGAGTATACTGCCCTGTGGCACACCCATCTCCTGCTCATGCATGTGAGAGAGGGTTGAACCCATTCGGACACGAAACTGTCTGTCCTCTAAGAAGACAAAGGACAAATGTTTGAAGTTGATTTGGTTTATCCTAAAGAACTTCATGAATTGCATAATGACTATCCACTTGCACCGGATAGATTAACAGTAGAAAAAGAATGGATGTCTGAATACCAAACAGATTTGTTAAAAAATAAAAGCCTGACAAAAACAGAACAACAACTAATTCCTAATCTCAGAGACAAGCACAAATATATAATACATCACAAAAACCTGGAACTGTATTTGTCTTTAGGCATGAAACTTAAAAAAGTACACAGAGTATTAGAATGGATGAAATCATACATAAATCTAAACACAGAGCTAAGAAATGAAGCTAAATCAAACTTTGAAAAAGACTTTTACAAACTTATGAACAACTCTGTATTTGGCAAAACAATGGAAAATCTCCGCAAGCGCACTGACATAAAATTAATCCGAACTGATGGCACTGAAAATGAAAAAATAAGAAAAATAATAGCCAAACCCATCTTTAATCGGCGTATACAATTTTCAGACGATCTGTCAGCGGGGCATGTAAACAAAACAAAACTAACATTAAACAAACCAATCTATGTTGGAATGTCAGTTTTAGATTTATCAAAGTATCACATGTATAATTGGTATTATAATACCTTGAAGAAAAAATATGGTTCCGATTGTACTTTATTATACACAGATACAGACCGCTTACTTGTAGACATCAAAACAGAAGATGCATATAAAGACATCGCTGAAATGAAAGATGAATATGATCTAAGTGATTATCCTCAAAATCACCCAATGCACGATAATACAAACAAAAAAGTATCAGAAACAAAAAAGTATCAGAAACAAAAAAGTATTAGGTAAAATGAAAGACGAATGTGCTGGAGTTGCCATAGCCGAATATGTTGGATTGAGACCTAAGATGTATTCTATTTTGAAATCGGATGAGCAAATCATCAAAAGAGCAAAAGGTGTAAAAGAATATGTTGTTAAAAAACATATAAACTTTGAAAATTACAAAGATGCATTATTTAACAAAAAGGAGTATAATCATAAAATGAATATGTTGAGATCTTTGAAACATTAAATATATGGCATAACAGTAAACAAAGTTACATTATCACCATTTTACTCAAAAAGATACATCCGAGAAGATGGAATTACAACTGATGCACATGGTTTCTATAAAAACTTATGAATTTGGGTATCAGCAGGAACAATAAGTAATTCTTCTTTGACAAATCCTCTCTGCGGCGCTGGTAATTTCAAATAATAAACTCTTATACCTTGCGTCACCATATAACTTTTAATCTTGTAAATATCTACACTCCACATTGGATCAGTTGCTCTGCGTCTTCCACCTTCTTGTTCCCCGGGTTGATATAAATATCTTACACTTGCATTCATACAGATAGGATCATCTTTTAATATTTTTGTTTCAACAGGAGGAGTTTTTTTTGTCTCCGCTTTTATGGCTTTAACAACTTCTGGTAATCTTTTTACCCATTCTCTATTACGTTTTTGTGAATCTATTTCTTTAGCATACTGATAGCCAAACAATCTTTTAGCTAATGTTCTGTTAAATCTTTCAACTAAAGCTTGGTCTCTGTGTATTTCTGTTCTGCCTCGTCTGATATTTACTTTGTGTTTTGCCATCAACTGTGATACTGCACCCATAAATTCTCTGCCTGGATCCACTTGTAATAATTATTTCAAATGTCGACTGTATATATTTTCAAATGCTTTGGCAACTTATTTACTATCCTTGGAAGTTAGTGGCTCTGCTTCTTTATATCTACTTGCAATATCAACCACAGTCAATGCATATTTATATGTTTTGCGTCCACGACCAATTCCAAAAGTATTATGCGGCAGAAATAACAAATCAGCTTGATGCACTCCATTCTTAGTAGAAACATCAAACCTGGGTCTAACTATTTTCTTTGGCGCAGGTAAATAAATCTGCCACACAGCTTGTTTCTTTAAAAATTCTAATGCCTTTTTTTCACTAACAGCAGCCTCTTTTGCTAATTTTTTAACTGCTGTGTAACCTCTCAAAAATCCTTTTGGGCTGTAATAAATCTTTTCCATTGTTTTCTACTAAAGATTAAACTTTATATAACTATAAAGAAAAAATGGAAATCACAACTGCACGATTTGATGAACTGCTTGAAGAGCAATATCAAAATAGCGCAAAGAAATGGACAGACTTGGAAATAAATAAAATATACAAAATTACAGATACGAAAATAATCGAAACTGAATATGGTCCATCCATGGTATTGACATTATTAGACAATGGTGAAGTATGGGCGCCTGGTCATCTCAAAGATAAATTAGAGAAGAGTGCTAAACCACCATATTATATGCGACCACTTGGATTGAAACCATGTAAAAAAAACAAAAAAAATAGGTATCATGCATATGACTTAGTCTTTTCAAAGTAAATAAAATTTGTTTTTCCAAATCTGAAGTAATTATAGTTTTAAACTATTTTTTTATTTTATGAAATCAATTTATACGCCACAAATCCAGTTGCAGCCATGCCCACCACCATAAACGTAATTACTCTATTCTGTTGATCAGGAGATGGTGTATAAAAATCACTCAACTTGGGCTCCGGTTCCAAAAGTAAATGTTTGCCAGTTGTATAATAATACTGTTTCATAGCTTGGTCTACATCATCAAATGTCTGCTCTGCATGATGTTCTTTTTGCAGTTGCTTGTTAATTAAATCTAATCTCTCTGTTCTTTTTTTTATTCCACTCCGCTTGTGCTGCGTTTAATTGTTCTACTGCTTTGTCATGTATTTATCTTTCCTCATTTGAATGACTTCCCATTTTCGAAAAGAAATAGTTTGAACCGCTAAACGCCAATGCGTTTGTTAATGCGCCACCTATCATCATTGCTACTGCACTTGCCATTTTTTATATATATATATTTTTAAAATTATTTCATAATATCCGCAGGAATAATACCTTGCTTAATCAACATATCCCTCGTAGCCATTGCTAACATTATATCCACAGACAGCATCTCAAAAATATTAAAATCTACTTTAGGTGCTGGTCTTTTTAGTAGTTTTCTGCCAATCTCAGAATATCCAACAGTTAGAAGTGTTTCCACTCCTGCATGATACATCATATTTACAATTTGTTTTCCGTCAATACTTGCTGCCATTTTTTTTATATGATTATTTTTTTAAAATAAATTATTAAAAATCAAACGGGTCTTTTGCTACAGGTTGCGTAGCAGATTTCTTGTTATAAATATACAAACCCAACCCAGCAATGCCTAATAAAACCAGACACGGTGGAATATAATTTTTGTATACGTTTATTTTGATTTTTTCTGGTTCTTCTTCACCTATTGTTATTTTTGTTAGTTCATTTGCAGCATTTTGATTTGTAACATCTTGAAGCAAACGCTTTGCCTTTTTTGCCGCTGCTCCTTTTTTCCAGCTTCTACTCGTTTTGGATTTTTTACTTTTTGTTGTTCAACAGGTTGTGTAACAACATGTTGTTACCAACAGGTTGTGTAACAACAGGTATAACTTTACTCTCTTGGTTCTCCATTTATATTATCTGTATTTTTATTTTTATTAAAATCAATATGTCTTGCAGTTGTCAGTATTGCTGTAAATGGTGCTAAGCACATGCCATACCTGTAATACAACTCACAACAAGCACTTGTCAAAGCATGATTAATAAATGGGTCTTCCTCTAAATCTTCAATCAGCTTTGGTGGATCGGTTACATTAAAATATTTTGATACTCCCATTCTCTCTCAAACAATTTTCAAAACTATCTCTGTCCTTGGTGTAAAACATACACAACCATTTTTCTTGCTCTCTTAAATCTTTCAATACAGAATTATATCTCTGTGAAATGACCCACACTGATTGTTTAGCGTGACGACCAGAGAATGCCAACTCTGACAACATATCTTTTTTCTTTGTTAATTCTTTTGTGGCTGAGCAATCGTCAATAATGTATAATGTGGGCTGGCCAGCATATTGTTTGAAAAAGAAACGCAACAGTTCTTGTAGCATTTCTTTACCGTTGCTAACAGGATTGACAATTGTTATTTTTTTATCTATCGGGTTTCTCACATCTCCTATCCAGGATCTATTTTTATAAGCTTCGTTCCACTCTATGGTTGGACACAATATAATTATATGTTTAAAAACTCCAACATACTCTTGTTCAAGTATGTCAAGAACGAACTCTGTTTTACCACAGCCTGTCTGCCCACAAATAATGGCACTGTGTGAATATTTAGGATATTTTTGTTGCAAACTAGTATCCTGCTTCTTTGAATCTTCCATCTTCGAAATTGATTTGCGCATCTTGTATTATATATATATAAATATTTAAAGTTTGATCTGCATCTGCTTTTTTATTTATTAATATCGTTATGCCTTCACTGCCGTTTTCTATTCTTCTTCCACTTCCGTGTAATAAATTGTCATTACATGTTCTAAGGTCAAACCACAAAGCATATGCTTTTGTCAAATAGGTCTCAAGAGAAACACTGGTAAAGTTTAAGTCCCTCGCTGCTATTTCTGTCTCTTTGTTTCTTTTTGATGTCAAGGCAAAATATTTGTTGATTTCAATCCAATGTTGATATGCCCTCATGCCCTGACTATACAACTGATTTGGTACTCCCTCTATTGTCATTTCAACCTTTTCAATCATTGGGTTGTAATAGGTTTCTGCGCTTGTTCTTTCTGGGTCTTCAAACAGCATTAGAATACCTTTCATGCCCCGTGCTGGTACATTAATGTTGATGTTTCAGATTTGTTTGCTATTATTTTTCTATGTCGCAAGATACGATCATACATAAATGACATCTTCCCATTGATTTGCTGTCTTATTTGTCTGGCTAATTCAACATCACTAACTGTATCAAATTCCAAGCAGATATTTTTTATTACATAAGATGCATCAGCATCACTGCTTTTGATTACTTTGTTATAATCTTTAAACGTTAATTCATATTCTAACCTATCACCAAGCCCCGCTTGATAAAATGGCATATGACTTTCTAACATTTCAAAGTCCAGTGGAATACAAAATCGGTTTCCATAAGCTGCTGCTATAGCTTCATCTCCGGTGTCTGAGGAAGCATCTCCCGCGCTAACTCTATGTTTTAGCATGTTTGGTTTACCAATACCTTGGTAAGCTATGTTTTGTCGTTCAGTAGGGCTTTTCCATAAATCTACATAACAATGATATATATCACGGTCATCTATTGACATGACTTCATTGCCACTTATTCTTATTGTCATTTTTTTCACAATTGTTCTACCCAGATTTTGAAATAAAGTAGCGTTGGCGTCTGTTCTGCTTTTAAGTTCTATTTCAAAGGCAAGACGAGCAGTACCTGGAACTATCACATCATTAGTACTTAGGTTGGGAAATCTCACAAGCAGTTGCTGGTTTTGGTCTATTGTTGAGGGATTATTAGTTATTACTACACGTGTGCGGATGCCCTTGGCACCATGAGGTTCTCTTAGTTTTCTATGAGGGCTGAGTTTGTTTCCGTAAGCCGACATTGTTTTTATTTTTTAAATATATTTTTAAATAAAATAAACAATGGCTGAAGGAGGATTTGAAAATCCTACGTTTGATCCAAATGTTGAAGATGTGGATGAAGATACAGATGCTTTTATAAGTGATTTGCTGCGTGAAGAATCAGAATTTACACAACCTGGCTCAGAATTCCAGAGACAAATTGTAAATGAAAATAACTATATTGATCAGCTTCAAGGAGAAGATAAAACAGAAGAACAACTAACACAAAAAAAGTTGTTAGTAGATCAATTTTTTACTGAAGTTAATGCTGAGATCAGCGGAATCGATTATAAAAATGATTTTAAAGTGGCTAAGGACGAAATCGGTAGAACAATGTTATATGCAGTTGGGATGGATGATGTTCCACTTACCTATTATAAGGGAAATAATCCAGAAGAACCAATCAAGTTTTATAAGCTGGACACTTTAGTTAAAAAGCATGGTATTAATTTTATCAGAAATATTTTAAAAGATTATGATTTATTAGTTCCACGTGAAAGAATTGCCCAGGGTAGGGCAGAATTAGCATCCTTGGCAAAAACAAGAGATACCATCACAAAAGAAGGAGAAAATATATCAATGCAAACTTTTTCAACAACTGAAGATGTACAAAATACAGTAGATGCTGTAAATACAATTGAGAGTAATTTGAGTAATACAATAGATGAAACTCATTCTAAAACTGCTGTTCAAACACAAACGGAAGGTCTAACAATGCGAGAGTTACAAGGTTTAGACAAGGTATTGCAAAGCTCCCGCGGAGAACTTATTAATAATCTTTCAAAGCTCACTGAGCTTGATAAAGACATAACAAAAGAAAAACAAAAATTAGAACAAGTTAGCACCCCCGGGCAGGAGGATGAGTTTCAACAAGAGCGCATACGTGACAGAATTAACAACTTAGAAGATGAAAAAAGTGCACGACTTGAAGCGGCGAGTAAAAACGAAGAAGCATTACGCAGTCAAATAAACAGGATAAAAGAAACTATAAATAAGGTGTTAAAAGAAGACACAACATTGGGTGAGAGAATCAAAACCTTGTTTAGGGAGCAAGGTATTACTATTGTTAGTATTTTGACTGCCTTTGGTATGATTATTGGGGTATTAGTTGATGCTATTATTCCCACATCAAGTGCTGCTCCAAATCCAAAACCTGATCCATCAAGTGTAAAAGATTGGATAAAAAAAACAACTATTTAATCTTGGTAAACTTTTTGCCAACCTAGCTGGTAAAGCTGCTGCAGCACTTCCAGGTGTTATTGGTGCAATAGTATCATGGCTTTTATCTGCAACAGGTAATGTTATTAATTGGCTTGGTAACAATCTATGGGCTTTGCTTGTGTTTGTTTCCGGGTTGTTGTATGTGGCAGCCAAAGAGTGGTTTAGTAAATCTCGTAAATAAGTAATGCAGCAAGACCTATTGTTGTATGTGGCAGCCAAAGAGTGGTTTAGTAAATCTCGTAAATAAGTAATGCAGCAAGACCTATTGTACCAACAATTATAGTTTTTTTGTTATCTTCGTGTTCAATCGCTATTTTTTGTATTTCTGGTGGGTTATGCTCCACAGTTTTATGTATTGATTTATCAGAATGTTCCGGTAAAAAATTTTTTGTTGTGGTGCCTTGAAAAAATCCTTATGCTTGTGCATCGGTTGCTATTACAATTTCATTATTGTAGTCTTGTATTGTTCCAATTCTTAATTCCATGTCGCTCGGAGACATATACAATCCACTTCCATAGACAAAATTTACACTACTTCTTGCATATTTTAAGGTGTTTTCATATCTTGAAATTTGACGATGGGGCTATTTATTGCGTCCTCCACATTTGCTAAAAAATTGTTTCTGTGCATCAAATGCTGTTCCAGTTCCAAGTATATCAGTTCTTGTTTGTGATTGTGAACCAAGAATTGCCCAGCAGTATGTTCTTATGCTGTCATTGATTCGTTCTTCTCCAGCTCTTGTAAATCCAAATGAACAATCTAGTATAAAAGTAGACCAGCTGTTGTCAGCCTCAGATCCTTGTGTAATGTAATCAATGTGATATGTTTTATCACTCTCATAGACTGTAAAACTCATCGTTTTGTTGTCGTATACAGTATTTACCAAAGGATGATAACCAATATTTGTCCAGTAATTATAAATTGTTCCTAGACCATTATTATAGCTTTGTTTCTGTCTCCAGTCTGAATTTAAGTCAACGTTAAACTCCTTGCATATTCTCTCGTATGCGTTTCGGTTATATGTGTTATTAAACGCATTCCAATTTGAGTCTTGAGGCATTGCTACACTCATTTCAAATAATATTCTTCTGACTTGGTAATAGACATGAAATCGAAATAACGAACCAACCAGAGTATCAGCTTTTAGATGGTTATTGAAATCAATGCCACATCCAGTTGTCGCACACCAAATAGCAAAGTTTAACTGATTCTGCCAAAAAAACATCCAATCTGTTCCCCATCGTTGGACTATATCATCTGATTGAACGAATGGGAGTTTGTATTTTTCAAAGACATTTGGAAATGATGCTTTAAAGCCTTTACCGTCTGATGTAATAACTATGTTTTGATTTATTATATCTATCACTTTCTTGCTAAAAGTATTTGAATATTGAGCATCCGGGTTATATTTGAATTCTTTAGAAATCATTTTTATTTGTGTTTTTATATATACATATTAAAAAAATGTTTCATACAATTTCAAACATAGACAACTCTATTAATTTACAACAGTATATCGATAATAGAGATGGAACTAAGCGCGTCGGATTAAAAAGTTTTACATACACTATCGGTTGGCAAAATATTATTCATGAAACCATAAAGACACGAAACCCAGATAAAACAGAACATTTACCAGGTGGACTCTATAACTTTCAAGACTTGGTAGAACATTTTAAAAAGCTAAATGAAAAGATTATTCTGGACAATATTGTCCAAATTGGTGCAGCCATTATACATACGCCAATAGAGACACGTATGTCAAGCGGTCTTTCAAAAATGCTGGGATTCAAGGACAGAAAATGGTTGACAGGTACTAATATAGGAGATTACCCAATTAATTTAGCTCCTTATAAACAGCTATATGTTCATCTGGAACAAGTTAATACGAGTAGTAATTATTTCAATGGTAAGACAAGCACTATTATAGGGGTTGTGCCTGTAGTAAATAAGCAGTTTGGAGATATAGTATATACAAGTTTTTATCCTGAATATCACTGTCTTATGAATGGTGCAATTACTGAATTGAAAATAGAAGTCAGAGATGAGTATGGCAACAAGATATTTAATCACGGTTTGCCTATGAGTTGTGTTTTAGAAATTATTTAAAAAATATATTTTTATAAAAAAAACAATGAGTATATATGGACCAGCAAGACCTAAAAAAACAGAAGACTTAGAGGCTTTGATAAATGATGTTCAAAATTTATATAGGCGAGTTGTGCCTTTTGTTGACCAGTTTAATCATTTAAAAAATAGAGTTGATAATCTTAAATATGGGATTATAACAATATTTGCAGAGGCTAAGGGTCCACTTGTGTCAAACATAATACTCTCATTTGGTAATGGTGGAGCAGAAAAAAATGTGGGGCATGTAATGACACGCCGTGGACGGATTATGGGAATAGGTTTAGCATGTGAACGATTAGTTGGTGACGTATCTGTAATAGTTTCTGTCAATGGTGTTGAACAACCAAATTATGGTATAACGCTTCACATCATTCCACGCAATCATGATAACTTTGACGAACCTTTAGAGATAGGTGCTGGTTCTGTTGTTAACTTTGTATGCAAGATTGCCAACGCTACAGCTGTAAATACGGTGGCATCATTATTAATTGAATTAATTTAATTTAATTCTACGAGCTGGCTTGATTTTTGTATCAACAAAAAATATATTATATACAAAATTGTATAACAGTATGATAATTAGTGTACTGGATATTGAGAGCTTGCCCTTAAAAGATGTGTTTAATAATTTAATATTAAAAATTTAGTCTTTGAACTATTTTTTTTTTTAAAAATATAATGTTATAATCATATGATAAAAAAAAATGGAAGAACAAGAACCAGACATGGAATCGGAGCCAGAAGAGTATGAACCTGTAGCGCTAGAGGAAGTATGGGAATATGTTTACAAGTGTGTTAGGGAACGAGATATCTTTGAAGACTACAAGTGGTCAACATTATCTGTTATTATATTACTATTTATGCCGCAGTGCTCGTAACAACAATTATAGGTTTGTTTGGAACTCTTACCCCATCCGCCTGGTTAATATTACCATAAGGAGTCTTTAAAGTAACAAAGATTGAAAACTTAACCAAATCACGTTGCTTAAAATCCTGTCCGGTTGCTACCGCTGTAAATACGGTGGCATCATTATTAATTGAATTAATTTAATGTAATTCTACGAGCTGGCTTGATTTTTGTATCAACAAAAAATATATTATATACAAAATTGTATAACAGTATGATAATTAGTGTACTGGATATTGAGAGCTTGCCCTTAAAAGATGTGTTTAATAATTTAATATTAAAAATTTAGTCTTTGAACTATTTTTTTTTTTAAAAATATAATGTTATAATTATATGATCAAAAAAATGAAGGACAAGAACCAGACATGGAATCGGAGCCAGAAGAGTATGAACCTGTAGCGCTAGAGGAAGTATGGGAATATGTTTACAAGTGTGTTAGGGAACGAGATATCTTTGAAGACTACAAGTGGTCAACATAATCTGTTATTATATTACTATTTATGGCCGCAGTGCTCGTAACAACAATTATAGGTTTGTTTGGAACTCTTACCCCATCCGCCTGGTTAATATTACCATAAGGAGTCTTTAAAGTAACAAAGATTGAAAACTTAACCAAATCACGTTGCTTAAAATCCTGTCCGGTTGCTACCGCTGTGAATACGGTGGCATCATTATTAATTGAATTAATTTAATAATGAAGCAACCAACTGCACCAAGTATATATCCTGAGTTGCCAGTGGAAGACGGACAAAATTATAGATTACAAAAGATTTCAGAGATTGAAAAAAAAGTTAATTACAGAACGAGATATACGTCAGTCACTTTATAAAAAATATAAACGTGGTATTAATATTACAGATGGAATTGACACTACCTTGATATCTGCAGGTGTTATTATGGCTGGGATTGGATTTGCTATTCCAGTTTTGTTACCTTTGGAAATAGCAGCAATAGTATGTGGAGCTACAGGTGTTTGTGTTAATTTTATCAGACGCAAGCTTAATGTAAAAGCTCAAAAACATCATGAAATAAAAACTTTGGCAGAGGCTAAGTTAAATAGTATAAAGCAGTTAATATCAAAAGCGTTGAATGATGCACAAATATCTGATCAAGAGTTTAAGATGATTTTAGATGAGTTAGATAAATATTATAGTTTAAAAGAAGACACTAAACAAAAAAAGGCTAAAATAAGTGAAGCTCAAAAAATAGAACTAGTAGAGCAGGGAAGAAAGGAAGCAATGGCAACCTTACAAAAAAGTCTAAAAAGTGTGTAATAAATTGTTTTAGTAATGTGTATGAGTACGATCCACCACCTTTGTATTCACGGTCAGAAAATTATTAATTTAAATGTAATTTTAATAACAAATCAACAAAATTGTTTTGTATTAAATAAACATTTTATAATTTTGATAACTTATAAAAAAAAATAAACTTGCAATCTTCACTACCCCTATTTAAAAAAAGTTTTAATCCGTGTCAAATATGTAAAAAAGGCAATTATGCAATGTATTAAGTATGTGCAGCTTCAATTAGAAGAATGCAAGATTATTGGAAATTTAAGTTGTATAATAAGGAGTGTAAAAAATTCAGAAGAATAGAGATATGAATCAAAAAGTAACAAAAAACAACAACCAAAATCAGCATTTCATGCTGATTGCTACGGGGAGCCGTACTTATATATATATATATATAGAAATTGGGGGGTTCTGGATCAGGATCGAGTGCAGCGAGATCCCTGAGCCAGAACCACCAATTTCTATATATATAATAGAAAGATGAGTGCTTCACAAACTTCATAGCAAGTCCACATAGTATAATTGTCTAAACTACCGTTAGTAAAAACCGCTTTTATATTATTACATGTCAAAAATGTAGTATTTTCTCTAGCGAATGTTTTTTGAATAAGAGAAATTAGCTTGTCTTTAATAAGGTGATTTGGTAAGGTTGTATATTGTGTAGAGAATTCATAAGTGCTGATTGATGAAACGTCTCCTGAATTTTTTATAGACCAAAATAAATTAATCCCAGAGTTTTCATAAGTTTTATCACAATATAGTTTAACGTGATCTTTAACGGCAGTAAGACAAGAAGTTAAAAGTTTGGAGATGTTTGTTGTGGTGCAGGCACTAGAATTCGAAATCAAGCGAGCCTTATATGGATTTTTATGTAATTTAGGAATCCAGTACATAGTAGGCAGTTTATTTTGCTTATCGTTTACACCAGCCTTGAAAGTAGTGCACCGAGTGATATGTGCGGAAACAACATCATCCTCAGTAGAATTAACTAGTATACGAATTGGTGCTGCCGAGTTCCAGAGATAACACATTGACGTAACGTAGGCGTCAAACAATAATTACATTATTATCTGCTTTACCAGCAGGAACTAAAACAAATTTATTATGAAATTCCTGAATTCCCGATTTTAAATTACGGAAGGAAAACCTAGGTCTCGGAGGAAGTAAAGAGCGGTTAGCATTATAAAAGTTAATACGTGTATCTATAATTTTCAGAATTGACATTTTCCAAGTAGAAAGTGAGTTTGGGTCCGCATGTTCTCTACGACACCATTTGATACTAAAATCTTCAATGGAGTGGGCGATCTGGGCACGACAGGCATTAAAATCAGCGACAGAAATAATTACACGCGATTTATGTTTGATGTTACCATTACGCCTAAGACCATGAGACCTAGATTTACGCTTTCGAATAGAAAATATAGAAAAAATGTCAATATTAGGATCTTTAGAAATATTTCCTTCTTGATAAATATTGTCATTAAGGCCGAGTGGATAAGGTGTCTGTAAGTTTTTCATCCACTTAAGTTCCGCAATATGTCTAGCTTTTATCATTATCAAAAAATATATATTAAACCGGTTGAACAGTTACGTTATTAAAATTATGACCTGACTGACGAAAGTGTTGGTACAAGTAAATTTTTTAAGTTTTTAGGATTACTTGCATTATATTTGTGTTCACAAAATCGAACTTTTAAGGATCGACCTGTTTGTTGGCCAACATATTATATACCGCAACGTGGTGCATTTTAAGTCAGAACATAAATGACGTGAGATGTACGTCAATCAACATTTGAAGAAAGACATACATTAAACAATCTACCATTAACAGCTGATTTAATGGTGGACTTGCAAGATAAATAATTGCAACAACTGCACCTCTTAGTATTGCACTTATTAATAGAGGGAAACACCCTGCGCCTTGAATGAACTAATTGATTTCGGAAAGGAGACTTTATATGGTATTTCCTCAAAACAGGTGATCGTCGAGCAGTAACGGAAACTTTTGAGCCATTATTAAAAATCCTAGAAATATTAGTAGAAGGAACATGAAACGAGGTTGCCGAATGAAGATTTAAAGGTGTAAGGCGTACATATGGTTTAGTTCTAAGAAATGAATAGTACTTTTGTGGAATTTGTATTGATGACGCAGAGTGTAACCGAAGAGGTGAAAGATTTATTTTTAAAGCCTATATAAAGGCTTCAATAATATCTGCCTTGGTATCTGGTGAAAGATTCAACATGAAATCTCTTTCATAGCAAAATAAAAACAAATCTGTGACAAGTGGTGCACAGTTCGTACCCATAGGGATACCAACAATTTGTCTATAAACGGTGGTTCCATTTTCAGCTGAAAAGATAGAGGCCTTGTCAGGCAGGCGGCTCTTTATGCTACGTTTGTGAACAACAGCTGCTGCAGCTACCTTGTCTCCATCTTAAGAACCATCTGTGTATATATGTTGAAAGTTACTGTATTTCGATTTGATTTCATTAAATTTGCTTTGAAAGATAGTAGGATCTGTAATGGATTTGTTATTATTACAAAGATCAAAAATAAAGTGTTGGTGTTTCTGAAGTCCACGGTGGAATTTGTGGTACTTTGTACTTGGCAATCAAATTTAGGTTGATTTCAGTGACTCTTAATTTTGGTTTAATACGAAGACCAAATGGTCGAATGGCCTTCGGTTTTCGATCAAAAAGTGGTTCATAATTAGGCTTAAAAACAGTATCGAAAGTTGGATTTAAAGGATCAGATTGTAATTTAATGGTATACTGAAGGGATAATTTGTCCCGTCTATGAGACAGTGATGGTTCATTAGCTTCAACATATAGACTTTCGGCTGGTGATATACGAAAGGCTCCTAAGGCAAGTCGTAATCATTGATTATGTATAGGATCGAGCATCTGCAAGTATGACTTGCGAGTCGATCCATATACTATTGAGCCGTAGTCCAGCTTGGATCTGATAAGAGATCTATAAAGTCGCAAGAGGACTTTTCGATCTGCTCCCCAATTAGTGTTTGCAACAAATTGTAAGCAAGTTAAGAGCTTTAAGGCATTTGGCCTTCAAATATTTAAGGTACGGTATAAAGGTTAATTTACGGTCAAAAATAAGACCAAGGAATTTTGTCTCATCCACTACTGGTAAAGGTGAACCGCCCAGTGTTAGATGAGGGTCTTCGTGATGTTTGCGTAGTTGACAAAAGTACAAACAATTGGTTTTAGATTTAGAAAATTTAAAACCATTTTCATCAGACCAGGTCTGAAGTTTACTGAGACATTGTAATTGTCTCTCAATAGTATTCATGTTTTTTGCACGATAACATAACAAAGTCGTCAACATACAGAGAACAATCCACACCTGGATTGATGCATTTTACTATACTGTTAATCTTTATATTAAAAAGCGTGACAGAGAGTATACTGCCCTGTGACACACCCATGTCCTGTTAATGAATATCAGAGAGGGTTGAACCCATTCGGACACTGAACTGTCTATCATCTAAGAATTTCTCTATAAAAATGGGTAATCGGCCTCTAAGACCAAGATCATGAAAAAATATAAAAAAAGATCGGACAGGGAAAGTAGCATTCAAGGAAGACAAGTCAACCACAAAAACAGAAACTAACACGCAAATAAACAAGAAGGCAAAATTAATAATAAATGCAAATGACATCATAAACACAAAATGGTTGACAATAGCGCTACCGCCTTGGAACGGTCAGTGGCAAAGTAGGCCACTGGGGGTTTAAACCGGTTGTTGGGTGCACCAAAATGATATATAGGGTCCTATAGAAACCACAGCGTCCGAATGTAGGTGGCATCGTAGGTCCGCACTGTACTGCAAACAAGGACTTGAAACAAACCCCACACTTACCCTACTGTCATCCCATTAAAACAGGACAGTGTAAATAAAGAAATCCCCGCCATGATCATCTAATCTCTAACCAACAAGGCAGCATCAATAGGTAATATAAGTAAAACACAAATATGCTGTGTAAATATAATACAAAAAAAACAATAGCCTAGAAAGCCACAATGAAGGTACTCAATAACTTGGCAAAAGCCAGAGCAACAAGAGAATAAATCATTAAGGGCACGACAAGAAATATCATAGACAAAAATCAAACGCCACCGTCCCAATGGGCTTTAGGTAGGCGTCATCATAGGGTCTACAGTCTTTCCGGTCATCGTACAATTAAAGAGGAAAACATAGTGGCGAACTGTAAAAGGGTCCACCACCAAGCATGCAGAAGGTTGCAAAATGATAGGGTCATAACCTCTCTTTTGATAAACTTTTTAACAAGTTTAACAAAGATAGTATGAAAGTGATCATGACCAATAATCCTACGAAGTTTATAAATCACATCACCATAGAAGTGAGGTTGTGATAGTCATTGTCGCAGAAGAGTTCTTAAATTACTTTTATATTTGGAAAGAAGATCAGGGTTACGATAATACAATTTTGCAAAGGTTTTACGAAGTTTATGATAACCCTGATTGAGTAGCTTTTTAGTTATACAAAGTTTACGAATATTAAAGTCCTCAACTCGGGTACAAGCTCTTGAAAAACGAATAAATATATATAGGGTCCTATAAAAACCACAGCGTCCGAACGCAATGGCATCGTAGGTCCGCACTGTACTGCAAACAAGGACTTGAAACTACAATGAAAGAGACACAAACCAACAGAAAGGGTGGTGAAGACGGGGTTACCGACATGGAACGGTCAGTAGGCAATAAGGCCTACTGGTTAGCTTGAATCGATTTTATATGCGCACAATCCTCGCTATTATCCTGTCTTCAGCGCCCAAATAGACAATTGAATGTTGTTTAACGGTTCATCAACACACCCTACTCTTATTATCGAATAGATTCCTATGGTTCTTTAACGTGCTCGGAGGATAGACCGATACACTGGACCGCCCGGTTTACGTCCCCATCCGACGGACGAGGCTAAGGGAAAGTGTCTTGCCCAAGAACACACCGACGAAACTCAGTGGCACCACGGTGGACTGAACCCGGGGCCTCCGGTTACAAATCCGCCGCGCTACCGACTGCGCCACGCCAGCCCTAGACAAGACAGTGAAACAAAACTACATCCCATCAAAAGGAATTCTCTAACAATAAAGTCCACATCCAGAGAATCTAACTAAAGATACACATACAAAATAATAAACATCTCAGGATGCATCCAGAATCGTACTGAACAACCATAGTAGTTGCAGCTAAAAAGAAAACCAATCTAGGGTACGACCAAAAAAACCGAGGGACGAAAGCTCATGCACCCACTTCCCTTAGTTGGGGTTTCAGTAGATACAATCATAAGAGTCCCAAGAGGTAGTCCAGTCATCGCACAAGTGAAAAGTGAAGTGAAGCGTAATGACTGACTGTAGAGGGGTAAATCACTAAACATGCAGTGCGCAGTAAAATCAAAGGGTTATAACCTTTTCTGACGAACTTCCTGATTAAATTTGTAGGGTTGTGATATGCCTAGTCGCAGAAGTGGTTTAAGGTTGGTGTTGTACTTTTCCAGCAGGCCCTCGTTGCGGCGGTAGAATTTAGAGAAAGATCTACGTAGTTTGTGATAACGAAAACCCTGCTGAAGAAGTTTACTTGTAATAACTTGATTTCGATCATTGAAGTCTATAACATCATTACACGCTCTAGCAAATCGAATGAGCTGGGAGATATACACCCCATATGAGGTAGCACGAGGTACATCTCCATCCAGGTGCGGATAGTTAACGATGTTAACATTGAAATCATCTCTCTTATCATAGATTTTAGTATGAATACAATCATTTGAAATCGAGAGATGAAGATGGAGAAATGCTGCTACTGTATCCGAACTGTTGGCTTTATTCAACGTGAGCTCTGGTGGATAAATGTTAGTAACCATATGAGCAAAGAACGGATTGTCAATATTGAGTATTTCATCAAGATACCGAGAAGTATTATTAAAGGCATCAATAATTTCACCTTGTCAACTAGAAACTCAACTTAAAATCTCTTTCATAGCAGTACAAAAACAAATCTGCAACAAGTGGCGCACAGTTAGTACCCATAGGAATACCAACAACCTGGCGGTAAATAGTTTTACCGTATCTTATAAAGATGTTATCCAGATGAAAAGTTGAGACACATACACCCCATAAGAAGTTGCTCGGGGAACATCCCCATCCAAGTGGGGATAATTAACAATGTCAAAATTAAAATCATTTCTCTTGTCATAGATTTTGCTGATTATTTCACCATTTTCAATCGAGAGATCTAAATCAAGAAATGAAGCCGTATTATCAGATATATTAGCTTTTTTAAGCTGAAGTTCTTTTGGACAAATATTACTAACCATAGTCGGAAAGAAAGGGTTGTCAATGTTCAATATGTCATCCAGATACCGAGAGGTGTCATTAAAGGCTTCAATAACATCTGCCTGGGTATCTGATGAAAGACTCAACATGAAATCTCTTTCTATATTTATATAGTTCTCAAATGATTCTTACATTAAAGGAGCTACATACGGTTACATATGATACCTATTATATGATATTTATTTAATAAGAGTTTGATAATTCTCATGAGCATAATAATAGAAAAAGAAATGAAAATGGTACGCAAAGAATGTCAAAATAGAATAACATTTAATATTTGCACGCAATCTCAATCAAACCGAGACTGCAATATTTCGTATGTGTCGTGCTCGGCCGTTTCCAAAGGTCCATTGTAATACTCTTTTTTTTTTGTGAATAGATAGTTGTTTTGCATTGATTGCCTAAAATATGGTTTTGAATATTTGTATATGGGTGCATCAGTTATTTGCTTGTTTGAATAAAAAATGCATTGGGTGATGGGTCGGTGGCCAGAAATCAAAGTTGAATTTTAAAAACACATACATTTTCTATTTATAAAAAAGCAATGATTTACGAGACCTATTAAAAATTGCTTCAATAAAAAAACAGAGTCCCAACAATAGACTTGTTGTCAATGAAACACAATAAATGCTTTCATTAACCAAGGCCGATAACGTGTTCAGATATGGGTAATTCTCGGGGCTTCTATTTACATTAGTTGGACCATGTATGGTTTTAAAGATAGGGTGTTAAATGAAGGTGAAATAATTGAATGTTGTTTAACGGCTCATCAACACAGTACAGGTTATTTAGAGCCGCCCCAGAGAGAGGGGAAGGATACATAGGATTCCGGGAACCTGCCCTACTCTTATTATCGAATAGATTCCTATGGTTCTTTAACGTGCTCGAAGGATAGACCGATACACGGGACCGCCCGGTTTACGTCCCCATCCGAAGGTGAAAGAAATAACAAGGCAAAATTGATCATATTTTTACAATATCACTAGCTAGAATCATTCCAATCAAGCTTTGTATTGGTCATATGACACCAGGATGTAACACCTAAGTTTAGTGAAATTAGTTGTTTATATTAGCATTGATAGCATTGGAAAAGAAAGCCGTTTTAGCCTCTGCTGCCTTGCCTCAACTGATCCAGATAGCAGCAGAAATGGAGATGCTAAATTTACATGACGCGCAGGTCGAACTCCCAATTATGGAAGGAATAGCAGTGCTTTGTCATCTGGCATCTGAGGTAATAAATACATGTTGAAGAATTATGCATAATTGAGGATTATCTTTCAGCATTATTTATTTTAACAATTTGAAAGATATGGTAATACAAATTCTAATTTGGCACAGGTGTTGTCATCAGTCAGATCCGTGCAATCGGAGGAAACTGAATGAATGAATGTTGTTTTACGGCACGTCGACACATAAATAGGTCATATTGTGCGCAAAAACTGACAAAATATGAATAAATGAAGTATTAATTAAAAATTAATGTAAATATATCAGGATAAAACTATTAAAAATAAGGGATGATATAGTAGTAATATAAACTATATATGTAAATCAACGAATGCCCGAAAACGGGTATATAAAAAAAGTAATTATATACAAGAACATATTATACTGATTTTGAAGTCTGATTTCCTGAAGGAAATCTAAAACTAGACTAAAATCTATAGTATTAAATAACTCGGTCATAGTATTAACACTGTAGTACCTTTGACGCATAGGATCAAAGTCTACACATTCCAGCAATATGTGATTGACCGTTAACGCTGCAAAGCAGGGTATACATTCTGGTAATGGCTCACCTTGTAATAAATATGAATGAGTATAACGTGTATGCCCTATTCTGCACCGAGCTAGGACAACTTCCTCTCGACGAATGGGTCTACTAGAAGAGCGCCATTCTCCGAGTAATGGTTTAATTGAATGGAGTTTATTGTTAACTGACAAATCCCAAGTGGCTTGCCAAGAGTTACGAATATATGTGTTGATACAGCTTTTAAAATCAGTATAAGGTAATTTGGTATTAGATATATGTAAATATAATGCTGCCTTGGCAGCACTATCAGCTCTATCATTACCACGTATTCCTACATGGCTTGGAAGCCAGCAGAAAATAATAACATTATCAATTATAAGAGAATTGTACTTTTCTAAAAGTTGAAGCACAACTGGGTTATCATGTTTCATATTACCCAGTGCTTGAAGAGATGAAAGGGAATCAGAAAATATTACAAAATTATCATCATCAGATTCCTGAATATAATTTAAGGCAAGTTCAATTGCTTTAAGTTTAGCTGAAAAGATAGAGGCCTTGTCAGGCAGGCGGCTCTTTATGCTGTGTTTGTGAACAGCTGCTGCAGCTACCTTATCTCCATCCTTAGAGCTGTGTAGATATGTTGAAAGTCACTGTAACTCGATATAATTTCATTAAATTTGTTCTGAAAGACAGAAGGGTCTGTACTGGATTTGTTATTATTACAAAGATCAAAAATAATTGTTGGAGTTTCAAAAGTCCACGGTGGAATTTGTGGTACTTTGTACTTGGCAATCAAATGAAAACACAGAGAAAAACTCACATGCATGTTTAATCACAAACAACAATAATATGCGAAACTGAAGAAAGAACTACATAGGCGAGATTCAATTGCCCTACTGCTATTCATGAGAATGTTCAAAGATTAGTTCGGTAAAAATCTAACAAAGAAAAGATTATAATATCACAACAGGAAGAGTTGCATACAGTCACTCCAAGAAGTATTACAATGCAAAGGTGATACAAAAAGTATATCATAAGTACATTTAGTAAAAAAGCACAACACAAACAAATAAGGTTGACGACAGGGGTACTGCCTAACCCTAACTTTTGAACATTATTAGTAATCAGGACGTTGTATATTTTCTTACTTCATATGGAAAAATTTAGCCACTTATTAAAGATATAATTGTGTCATCAAATATCATATAATAAAGAAACCTGCTGCATCTTACATATCATCTTTTAATTCTTCAGCATTTGAAACAGGACTAAAATTATATGAATTGGCAGGCGATAAAGGGTTGTTGTATTGCAAATAGTTTAAGAACAAACAGAGATACAAGACACACATCTAGAAATATGATTAGTTAAAACATATATCATAATGCAATTAGATACGTGAATATATTTAATATTTATGCGTTAGATTCTAAAAGCCTGCAACATGAGATGCACAGCACTTGAAGACTACTGCTACGAATTAATGGCCTACCGTGACGAAAGAGTGAATGTACAAGGAGGGGCCGACCAGACCATCCTCGCAACAGCCTTGCTTGCTGGTGTAGGTAAAGAGGTAAGTGAAGTGGCATGAATAGTTGAAAAGTTATACTTGAGGCTCATAGCAGCTATCTTTCTCAGTTACAAAATGTTACGTCCCAGAACACATAACTCTACAACAAATGTATGATGAAACCGATATACGATTTACTAGTACCTGGTCAACTACAAACCCTTTTTAACAGAGGAGGAAGCATTATAAGAGCCTCTTAAACTAATTAGATTAGAGACTGTTATCAAACAGTTGTTTCACTCACAGGCATCAGCTTACTGTTAGCACAATAATTTTGAGTGATGACTAATTACATGAACACACATTTGAAGAAAGCATCCCATTTTTAGCAATATTTTTCTGTATATAATTATAATTATATCATATAACTTCCAGTAAGTTTCATCCGTAAACTGAATTATATAGTTGTTCAACCTCTGTTCCCCAACTGATGAAGATTTTAAATTTAAAACTTAGCTCGAAGGGTTCTACACTAAAAGGATATTAGCATATAATAACTTATATATGGTTTTTTTTCAGGTCCAAACGGTACTTAAATTCCACGACAACAAACTCCACCTGAGGGTTAAAGAGTTCGGTCAGCTAGTAGGAATCAACCTGGTACCCGAATTTAAGAAACATAAGAGACCACTGTATCAGAAGTCATTCCGCTTTCAGAGAAGTACCGGAAAGATTCTCAAGATATGTGCGGTTATTCCTGAGCATAGTTTAACCACACAAGAAATGGCTGCGTTGAGAGGTGGGTTTCATGATACATTGTTTTCTTCAGAAAATGAGAATGCCAGAATGATGCACACACTAAAAACGTTTCTCACAGACTAACCATTTTTTCAAAAATCTTTCACCGACACCACGAAATATTTAGAATTTCAAATTCTTAAAAATAAGAATGTCAAATTTAAAAAAAAAAGTTTATCTGGTGTGGCTTTTTTGGTCTGCATTTTTAACTTTCATTTATGTTTATATTAATCAGAAGATTATGGTGATCATGTCTGATAAAAAAATTCAGTTCAATTTGTAACCAACACCATTTAAAGAAAAAAATGAAATATAGGGTTCTATAGAAACCACAGCGTCCGAACGCAATGGCATCGTAGGTCCGCACTGTACTGCAAACAAGGACTTGATAATACAATAAAACTTGCAATATATAACTAGTTGCGTAATATTGCACAAACAAAAAGTTGTGGCAAGTTTTCACTTATAAACACATATACATGTATATGATTGTTTCAAGCTTCTAATAAAAGGCTGTGACTTCTACCAAATTCTTTAGCACTGACCAAGATATGAACATTTGAATATGGAAAAAACAACACTGAAATGAAATTGCATTAGCCATAAATTAATTTCTTTCTTCAGAACTTCTTGATCCTGAGAACCATGAGGATGGACACCCAGTTCCACAAGACCCTAAACAAACACTGGCAGCACAAGAATGCCTCTAATGCCAGAACACCAACTAAGAACACCAGAACGCCTACCAACGCCAGAGCACACACAAGGCGCTATGGAACACCTACCAATGCCAGAAGGAACACCAGAGGCAGCACTCACAGTTGCAGCAGGGCACTCTCCACCGCGAGTTACAGCCAGGACACTGCCTACTACAACATCAAATGTTCCACAAACCTCAAAAGAAGAACCAACATCAGCAATGCTACAACCACTGAGGCATCCTCCACCCATACCAACAAGAAGATTCATTCACAAACCAACACCACAACACCAACTCAGAGTACAGCCCTTACTACCAACACCACAACATCAACTCGTAGTACAGCACTTACTACCAACACCAATGCCAAGATCAGCTCCAAGACTTACAGCAACAGTTCAACAGTTCAACACCCCATCAACTACCGAAATAGTTGTCATAGATCTGCTACGTTCAAATCCAGTCTGTAAGTATTTTCTCATCAAATTTCTTATCAGATTTAGTCAATATATGGTCAATACATGGCAGTCAGTTTATCTGATGGAAAGTAACACTGAAATTTAAATTTGAGTAGAAGCACCAAGCATGCTTTTTAAACATACAATATCTATGTGGCCCCAAGAAATGAGGGCAGTGATATTATGAATACTTGACCACAAAGAAGCCGGAAAAGCAACACCTATGTCTCTTTTTTTCTTGGAAAAGGCAAGACAAAAATATACTAAAATAAACATGAATGCATAAGGAGTCGGTGTTTGGATTGGCAAATATGAGCAATGAGCAATCACCAGATATATATTGTGTATTGATCTTTAAATAATCTTATACCTGATCATATTCATCCATACTCCATAGAGCGGAAGAACTTAATGTACACCAAAATTGACAATTATGAATGTTGATTATCATCCCAAATTACTGACATAATGATAAATAATGATAAGTTGCTGTTTATTAATTGCTGACTTTAAGGTAGTCATATTCTTCTATCATAATTCTCATTTGATTTATTTATTGAATAACAGTCTTTTTTCCGATTCCAGATTCTGTTGTAAACAGTAAAAATGGTCAAATGAAGGGAAACAGAAAGAGAGTGGGTATTAATTATGTGTTAAATGTGGAATATCAATTACTAAAATACTGACAATATGTCTATTTACGTGTGCAGGAATGCTATCATAAGTGTTTTCAGTATTTATTGATACACTTTTAATAAAAAATCTCACTAGAATATCAAATAATAATTATTTAAATTTATATAAATCATAACATGTATTATCAAATGTATTTTGCGATTTGTAAACATGCACACTTGGAAAGTTTTGCAGTAAATCTTACAAAACTAGCTGAACTGTCTTGTTCTCATAAATTGTGGCAATTATTTCAAACTGCTATTGAATTATGTACAACAATACGACAGTAACAAAGGTGAAACATTTATGATATAGGAATTTAACTGCAATTGTTTGGGTTCTAAACTTATTATGTAAGATGCTTTTTTTAAAATTTATTATGATTGTTTATTTTTGTCATGGTGCAGGGATATGGGAAATGTTGCAACACCTGTACGAAAAAAGCAGATGGAAACCAGGCGTGAGTAGGTCATGGTCATAGATGAAATCCAGACATCCAAAAAAAGGTGCACTATCGAAGACACAACTATGTCAAAACAGAATATGTTTTCTTCCAAAGATTAAGCTATAAATTAGGTTTAAAACATCTAGTGCATAATTCTAGTTCATGAAAAAATGATGTAAATGTAACAATTAAAGTTATATGCCCTTTGCCACATTTGCTTTGTCACGTTGCGATGTACCACTTAAGATACAACTATAAGCAAAGTTTTAAAGGTCTAGTGCATATAGTTTGTGAAAAAGTGACCTAAATGCAAAAGTTGAACCTAAAAATTATTCAGAAATATAAAAAGATCGGACAGGGAAAGAGGACAGTCAACAAAAAAAAGTTGAACCGAAACATTAGTAAGTTATCTGCCCTTTGCTTGGACGGTCAATGTCACTTCCACATTTGCCTTGTCACTTTGCGGTGTACCACCCATGACAACTATAAGCAAAGTTTGTGAGAAAATGACCTAAAAGCAAAACCTGAATGTTGATGCCGCCGCCGCCGCCGGAAAAGCAACACCTATGTCTCTTTTTTTCTTCGAAAAGGCGAGACAAAAACGATTGAATTAAAAATTGTTTTTGAAAATCATGATATTGTTTTATTTACAGAAACGTGGACAAATATATGTTGATAATTTTGAATACTTTGTTTTGTATAGAACCGAAAATAAAAAATCCAGTAAACGAAACTCAGGTGGCATTATTGTGTATCTCAGAAACGAATATGTCTTGTTTTCTAGTACGGAAAGACAGTAGTGGATAAAGATTCATGAACGGGACGTTGAATTTGGTATTACATAAGTTGCTATCTCTTGGATAAATACTAATATGTACTTATAAATCTGGTGTAAATGTCTACGTCACGTTTACCCCGCATGCGCAGACAATGTTAGAGACATTTTGAGGACGCCATTTTTATTGCAGCAGAGTTGAATATCGTTGGCATTTCCATAGCGGATATTAAACTAAATGCATTAGAGCTGGAGAGTAACGGTTGTCCAAAAGTTCGCGACGAAAGGTAGGTACGTGTATATGTTGTGAGTTTGGAGATGATGTATTGGTTAAATGTATTTTTGTCTCAAGCGCTGTCTAGAGCTCTCGACTCCTGTGCTGTGGTCAGTGCCAGTGGCTGACTGTTATTCGCGATGAAATTGAAAATGCAGGATGTGTGTGTACATTTTCGAAAATCTGGTTATACTTGTACGGTTTAGGGGAATGTTTGATGTGGTTGGGGTGTGTTTGAAGGATTATTGTACCAATGTGATGTATAAACTTGTGATCTAGGTCAACTGATGTTGTTGTTTTTTGTGCGAGTACGTATGCCCGTTAGGCGATTTTGTCAATTTAGGAAGCCGGCATTGTTTTTGGCGTGTTTGAGGAAGTAAATACGGCTGTTTGAGTTTAGGTGAAAGGTAAGTAGATGTGATATTGTGTTATTGTGACGGTTTTAAATTTAGTAATGCGAAGAAAGGTTGGGGCGCCTGTGAAGATTGTTTGTTTTGTTAGTTGTATGCGAGTGCGCATGCGTCGAGTAAGTAGGGTTTGATCTGTCACTCATGTTTGTTGTGGAAGATCTGTCACTCACGTTTGTTTTGGAAGCCATCTTGGAAGCTGCAGTGCTTTCGTGTGGTTGTATTCGAGGAAGTGTTAAAGAAGATTTCACTTGATTGCAATTCATAACTTTCACATGACATCATCAAAATAAATTGACCAATAAGTGATCAATAAAATAAAACACCTCCACATTCTGGTAGGGGGTAAACTCGGTGTTTATCGTTGGTGCTCAACTGACTTTAGCCCTTTATAAAACTAGTTTATAGTGATAATTATATTAAAAGCTTTTTTTTTTGTGTACATCTATGTATCTTCTTTTGGTGTGGTCGATTTTAAAACAGCAATATGGATACATTCAATTTAAATCATGGTCTAATGTTTCCATTTTTCATATAGAGTTTGAGGATAAAGTCCGAGTAAACCCCTTTATTTTCACCTACTGAATATCTCAACCTACCGGAAGTTGACCAGATGTGAAAGTTATGAATTGTAAGTACATGTGGATTTGGTAAGGAAAATATATATGCATTTGAGAAATGGCTGTGAAATATTTAAGCTTGCTAAGTGTATAACATTTTCGACGGGAGGGTTGTGCTAATACTCCTATGCCTATGGCTAAGTATGAGATTTATGTGGCATTGACAGTGAGATTGTGCATTGGCGAATAGGAAGGACAGGGTAACACATATTGAATTCAAGTAATGTGTTTTGCACATCCAGTGTACAAATAGATTGACAGCTTCTGCCTTGGGGATAATCGTATCTGCAGGCCTGTGCCTTTTTTGGTAGGTTTGGCGGACGTTATTGGGGAAAATTGGCGCAGGTCATACGTCGTCACAGAGAATATGATGTGCATGTGGCACATAAGGTGCGATGCGCATGTTGAGAAGACATTTCATGGCTGTTTGTCAAAGAAATATACCTCGGGCTTCCCTGAGGTATTGAATGTTATCAACAAGCGTTTGCCATTAGTAAACAAGTTATGACCTGGCTTTGTGTAATTGCCTGAAGGTATGAGGTGTGTTGATGCAGTAAAGGGGGGTCACGAGCTACTGAATACACACATCTTTTGTTATGTCTGGCAGAGTATATGCTGAGTGTCAAGTAAGCAGAAGGTGATTGGGGAGTTAGTAATGAAAGTTTGGTTTATTGTTGAATTGGCTCATGAGTAAAGGAGAGCGGTATAGTGATTGATGTTTGTAAAGCATGGGGAGAATGACGGGTTTTAATTAAAAATTCATTTCAATGTCTATCATGTATTAGTAGAATGAGTATATGTGACCTGTGTTATTCGAAGTATTTGGATATAACAGCTACGTATTTTGTCGTATGCACTGCAATAGCAGCAATTGGACAGGGAACTAGAATTTGCCGTTATGCACTTCTTGTGTGTCAGACTGGAAAAATAACCCAAAGCTGAGAATGTTGGGCTGCTGTTAATGTCTATAAATGGGAGATAATTATATCAAATTTTCTCTCCTTTCAGCAGGCCTCGTAATAGTCCTTGCAGTGGTGTTGAAGGAAGAGGTTCCCTCCAGCGAGAAGTTATCTACACCGTGCCACGTCACTTCGGTATGTTGCAAGTGGTTCAATTTTGTTGCTTATATATATAAATTTCATGTGTTGATGTTGATTGCCTCTTTGTGTGCCAGGGACAGAAATTAGCAGTTGGCGGTTGCGAGTAAAAATGGTCTGGGCGGGCAAAATGTGAATTCCATGGAGCCATGTGATAATCAAAAATATGCAATAAAAGGAAATGGAAATGGGTAATCATTGGACACAAGCATTAAATTTTGAGGCCTTTACCGGATAGGTTTTGCTTGTGTGCTGTGATTTATGTTCTAATGGCCGAAAGGTAAAAGGAAACCCTTAACAAAATAACAACAAAGAAAGTATATTGTTGTATTTGTCTGATTTCGCAAAATAAACAGAGTTGCCACTATTGACTGCATTTAAACGTTTAATGCACTATGTAAGAACAATTGCGTAATGTTCTGTTCCCTAGTAAAATGTTTCTCGGACGATTGGTTAATGGAGTTCCCACGTGTGGATTCCAATTTCCCATGTCAAAAAGAGCGGCAAATTAACAAGCCCATTGGGCTTGTGTTATTGGGTATTGGGCAAGCCTGACAGGCATTTTAGCATAGTTGGGATTGTGCTAATTTCTGCCACTGCTTTCCACTTTGACTGTAAATTTAAACTTAGATATCCATGAGTACAAGTAACATACGCTGGGTGTTCCTGAATATTGGGCAAAGCTGGCAGACATTTCACCAGTCTCGATATTGTGCTAATTTCGACGGCTGCTTTGCGCTGCAAATGTTAATTCAAACTTACATGTCCATGAGTACAAGTAACATTTGCTGGTATGTAATCAAGTTTTCAACAGAGAAGGCAGTGTTTATTTTACACATGATCATAAATTCATGTTAAAAGTCGAAGGGGATATCATTTGGTTTGACTTCTGGTTCTTCGGTATTTTAAAAAGCGGTGCTTTTAGAAATCACCAATAACAAAACTGTGAAAGATGTTGATAGAAAACGTGTTGCGCATTAATTATAAAAGTGTATTTCAATATGAAATATTTCTTCCAAAAGAAGACATTGATTTACACATATCTAATATGTTTTACTGCTTTAATATAAGAATTAAGATATCTCAGATGCCATCATTTATAAAACAAGTCAGTAACATTACAATTTATAAGTAAATACATAACTTGCACTTAGTAGCCTTAATTTTTGTGTGGCAGCGTACATGTTATACAAACGGATAGTGAGTCAGATTCGTGCAAGTGTTAACAAACTATGCGTTGTTGAATGCAAGATTTATTTGTTTGATTTTGTATCTGTCCTGAAATAAACAGTTGCATTGATTAAAAATACCTTCAGCAGCTCTAAAGGTTTGACAAAGTTTGCTTTCACTCACTGGGAACATTTAGTGAGTATACGTATATGTAAATATTCTTTACAGTAGCCCATTGTCATAACGAGTGAATATTACAATGTTTGTTGTTTTTCAGCAGTCCGGCTTGCATGTGTGTTAAAGGTCGGTACAAATTGGTCATATGAAGTCGTTCTCTCCAGCGTAGTCTGCGTCAGCAGTGGAATTTCTGGCCTCTGCCTTCGGTATGTTTTAAGTTGTTTGGTGTTGATGGTTATATTGGTATATATACGTTTTGCATTGTTTTACTGTAACTTTGTGCATTTATGAGGCCCTTCGGTAATAAGAGCAATAAGTTTACTCAATGTACATACTTGGAAGCAATTAGTGTGTCACGTTAGAGGTGAACCTGCTACACATATGGACCACTTGATGAAGTGGTACTTTGCTTTCTGCACTTCATGTGGTTACAATGTTTGCATTTATACATAGCCCTTTATCAAACTCGCAGTACATTCTGATTGCCACAATGTTGACATGGCCTTACCATCATGTACAGGGCCTTACTATATCTATCCCCATGCTTGACATACTCATCATGGCGACATCACCTTCATCATACCCAAATGTACAGGTGCGGCACACTCTGAAGGTGACATTATGGGTAAAAATATTACTTGATATTTGGTAGAAACAACGTTGGCTACATACTAGGCATTTTCTTAGTTTTGTTCAGGAGATGTACAATCATAGTAAAATATAACGTCCGCTTAAGGTCGTGTGCAGAAATGAATTTGCATAGGACATTCCAGGGGGTTGTGTGTTTCAGTTCAGCTGGGTTGTTGCACACATGATATAGAACTTACATTTGTATGTCAGCGACAGGTGTCAACGTTTGTGTGTATCCTGTGCTGAAAGTCTGCATGTGTTACATTTTGCATGATACCGCAGCCAGGCACTGCAATGAATGCAAGCTCAAGCAGCTATCTCCAACAAACACGTTTCTGTATACGTGAAACCGAAACATTCACAGAGTTCAGTGTATGCCAACGTTCATTCCCTATCCTGCTTTCATTTCAGTCTGACAGGTTCCCGCTACATTGCCTTTTACGGAAACCGGCATAGCTGTGATTCGACACATGTAAGGGACACAAGCCAACATCAAAATGTAAGTGTCAAATGTAAACACGGAGGCTGTAACGTTATCTTTGGTTGTGTTGGTTGCAGTTGTGTATAAGTACCTGTTGCTGTAAATGACTCCACTTGGTAGTACCAATCGTGTTGTCTGTCACTTATGTGCCACATTCCCAAAGGTTATTATGATACATGGGATTAGTTTGTCAGCGTTCTGTTGGTCCGTCTCAGAAGAAGAAGCTGACTTTAACTTCTATGTACTGCCATATTACTCCATCAGCGCTACAATATAGCGTAGAACTGTCTCATGTCCTTACAGAAATAACAGTTGAAGGTCACACTGACGGTCATGATGTGGTTTAGCAACTGCTTTCCTTTCCTACTACACCATACCCTTAGTTATATTTGTCCAGTTTTGCGATAATTTCCCATCCAAATCCACATGCAGTCTGCCATCGCCACGGCCGTTTCTCAATGGAAGTCACAAATCCACGCGATCATACCACATGTCACCTGCAATGGCGCGTTGCTTCTCAACAAGCGTAGATTTTGTATATATATTGCAAAATGTGGTATCAAAAGACAGCAATGTCTGACTGTGTGTGTGAAGTTTGCTGGGGAAAGGAGCAAGGATGTAAGAAATATAGTCCTCATTTTCAGTATAATAAACAAATACAACTTCAATTTCCAGTATATGAAATACTACTTGAACTTTATGTTCTGTCACCGCGAAGTCGGTAATAGGAGACGCCATATCACAGTGGTGAATATATAATCCAGGCATAAGCATCTTCAAGGAACAAGAATGAAATTGTCTTTCGCTTCCAATATTTAATAGTGATTGCCAAATAATGCATGACATAGACTGCAAAACTGTAAATTGCTACTGAAGCTGAACTTTATGTTCTGTCACCGCGAAGTCGGTAATAGGAGACGCCATATCACAGTGGTGAATATATAATCCAGGCATAAGCATCTTCAAGGAACAAGAATGAAATTGTCTTCCGCTTCCAATATTTAATAGTGATTGCCAAATAATGCATGACATAGACTGCAAAACTGTAAATTGCTACTGAAGGTCAATCGCAGATGGCCTGCAATTGCAGCCTGTGTAAATAAAAGAACATCACGGCGCATACTGTGACGGTGGTCAGATTTTAATTAGGGTGTACTGTCCGCTGGGAAAATGACTAATTTACCGCTAACCAATGACAACCCAGTAGGCAGAAATGTAACAGTTGAAACACTCACATCATAATAGTCTCCGTCAGCACAACTCTTCATGCAGTTAGAACACACTCATTACATTAAGAACACAATGATCGGCAATAACAGGCATTACATTACGCAGTTACACCGTTTGCAGCGAATTAGATTGGTCGTGAGGCAATCAAGGCAGCTATGTATAGTGTGAAACACTGTTGTTTAGGGAGCCCTTGTTCTCTTTTAAATGTGCATTTGCTTGCTGCGTGGAATGAAACATACACGAGCGATATACAAGCACAGTGGAAAAATAGGTGCGTTCTCAGGCCAAAAAACAATACCTGTGTCTACATCGGCTCGACTGTCTGTGTTTTTTAGGGGCCTTTTTCCGCCGTTGTTATTACAATATGTTGCAGTAAACTGAATCATAGACAAACTTTCAGCTGTACCATCAACTTGTGTGGGGTGTGAGAGATAAAGGGCAAGCCTGTCAGGCATTTTACCAGTCTCGGGATTGTGCTAATTTCGACGGCTGCTTTGCGCGTCGAATGTTAATTTAAACTTAGATGTCCATGAGTACAAGTAACTTTTCAACAGACAAGGCAGTGTTTATTTTACACATGATCATAAATTCGTGTTATAAATTGAAGGGGATATCATTCGGTTTCACTTCTGTTTCTTTGGTATTCTAAAATGCGCCGCCTTTTGATTGCTAAAATGCGGTGCTTTTAGAAATCATCAATAATAAGGCTGTGAATGATGTTGATAGAAAAGGTGTCATACTTTAATTATAAAAGTGTATGTCCACATGAAATATTTCTTACACAATAATACATTGATTTACAAATATCTAATATGTTTTACTGCTTTACAATAATTTACATACGCAGTTGTGATCATTTATAAAACAAGTCAGTAACACTACTATTTATAAGTAAATACATAACTTGCACTTAGAAGCCTTAATTTTTTGTGTGGCTGTACATGTTACACAAACGGATAATGTGTCAGACTCGTGCAAGTGTAAACGAACTTTGAGTTGTCGAATGCAAGATTTGTTTGTTTGATTGTGACTTTGTTTTAAAATAAACACTTCCATAGATTATAAATACCTCATCAGCTCTAAAGGTTTTACAGAGTTTACTTTCACACACTGGTAACATTTAGTTAGTATACGTACAGTTGCTGCCACGCGGATTACGACTAATCCCACTCATCGCCATGATTTTATCTCACCGCGGACACACGGATTTCGTCCCCGCGATCCGCAGACAGCCCGCTCATCGCGGGGATAATACATTTTTTCCACCGCGACACAATCACTGCGATTCGTCGTGATCTGTTTTAATTTGCACACCACTTTACCCGATGTGAAATCGCAGGCCATCGCCGCGATTTATCTTCAGTATCAATGTACAATTGTGCAGTCAATTTATTGCATTGTTATTCAATAACTATTAAAAACCCGAAGCAGAAGACAATTTTATTTTTGTTTTCGGAAAATTCAAATGCCCGGATTATGTATACTGGGTCACGATAGTTATATGGCGGTTCCTATTACTGACTTTGCGGTGATTAAACATAAAATTGAAATAGTAATTCGTATACTGGAAATTAGAATTATATTTTTAATTAATCGTTATACCGTAGTTTTAATACTATAACACTAAGTCTTAGATATAGCAAACTTGGTATTTAGATACATCTTGGGATGGTGATGTGTCGCGTACCAGAATAAGGTAATTGTGACCTTGACCTGTGACCTCTGTCCTAGAAAATGCTTGTCCAGACCATATTTTCAATACAATAACACTTAGAAATACCAAACTTGGTATGTTGATACATCTTGGGATAGCGGTAGGTCGCATACCAAAATAAGGTCACTATGACCTCTGTCATACCCCAAACATTGTGAGAAGCATCAGTATGAAGTGGAACTGTGCATATACATGAAGTCATGGGTTATGCGTTTGCAAGGGTATTAATAACTTTCTGTGATAGTTATGGCTCCCCTCCACACAAAGTGGAGAATGGTTTGACCTAGGGTCTTCAGACTTGTAAGGATGGTTGGTCATGACCAGTAGATGACCCCTATTGATTTTGGGGTCACTTGGTCAAAGGTCAAGGTCGCGGTGACATTGACTATCAAAACTATATCCTATCAATAACTACACAATGGTTGGACCTAGGGTCCTCAGACTTGGAAGGATGGTTGGTCATGACCAATAGATGACCCCTATTGATTTTGGGGTCACTAGGTTTAAGGTCAAGGTCACAGTGACATTGACTATCAAAACGATATCCAATCAATAACTATACAATGGTTAGACCTAGGGTCCTCAAACGTGGAAGGATGGTTGGTCATGACCAGTAGATGACCCCTATTGATTTTGGGGTCACTATGTAAAGGTCAACATCGTGGTGACATTGACTATCAAATCGATGTTCACTAGGTCAAAGGTCAAGATCGCGGTGACATTGACTATCAAACAATGTCTGATCAATAACTAGAGAATGGTTGGACCTAGGGTTCTCAAACTTGTAAGGATGGTTGGTCATGACCAGCAGATGACCCCTTTTGATTTTGGGGTCACTAGGTCAAAGGTCAAGCTAGCGACGACATTGACTATCAAAACGATGTCCGATCAATAACTAGAGAAAGGTTGGACCTAGGGTCCTCAAACTTGGAAGGATGGTTGGTCATGACCAGAACATGACCCCTATTGATATCAAAACGATCCCCGATCAATAACAAAACAATGTCCAATCAATAACTAGAGAATGGTTGGACCTAGGGTCCTCAAACTTGAAAGGATGGTTGACCAATAAATATTACTGATACAGGTTGTAGATACAGTCACAGGGATATTGAATATCAAAACGATCTCAGATCAATGAGAACGCTTGGACCTAGAGTTGTCAATTATGTCTGTTCGGGCGAGCGGGGGAGCCATATGTTTTTGTCCAATAACAATTTCTAGTTTTAGTTTGACATTCTTTTGATCTACATCTTTATTAATTTCGCTTAGTTTTGTACACTCTTTTTGTGATGTCTGGGCGATCTCTGTAGTGTAAGGAAACACACTTTTCTTTCGAGAAAAGAGATTCAAGTTCAAGTCTTGGCAGGGACCTGACACACTGAGTTGTACATACAATTGTTTTTTTCCACATCAGTAATGTTGTTTTTGTATATTAAACATATTTTTCAACAAAATACCTATTCTCATTTGTCACTTTCCGCCAAATCTACAACATCTCATGCACCCCACTTAAAGGGATGCACAGCAATCTTCATTTCAGATTTTGTAGTGTCCCTTCACTTCTTCAGTTCCCTACCAATTATTCAATCATGACCGTTATATCTTGGTAGTAATACTCATCCTTACAGCAGGTTGTCACACGGTTATTCTTCCGTAAATCATCCCAGCAACGACTAAGCCAGTGCCCTTCAATTAATAGATTATTGCTCCCCACAACAAAGTGTGGTCGGAGCGCCATGTTCATTTTGACCCCTATTGATTTTGGTGTCACCAGGTCAAAGGTCACATCCGGGCTAACATTGACTATCCAAACGGTGTCCGATCAATAACTACAGAATGGTTGGAAGAAGGGTACCCAAACTTAGAGGGATGGTTGCTCATGACCAGTCGATGGCCCTTATTGATTTTGGGGTGACCCGGTCACTAGGTCAAAGGTCAAGGTCGTGTTGACATTAACTATCGAAACGATGTCCGATCAATAACTACAGAATGGTTGGACCTAGGGCCCCCAAACTTGGAAGAACGCTTTACCATTACAACTAGATGACACCTATTCATTTTGGGGTCACTACATCAAAGTTCAAGGTCGCGGTCACATTCGCTACCTAAAGATGTCCAATCAATAACTACACAACGGTTGGTCCTACGGTCCTCAACCTTGAAGGGATGGTTGGTCATGACCAGTAGATAACCTGTTCTTAGCTCCACTGATCAGAGATCAGCAGAGCTTATGCCGTGGTGCGGCGTCTGTCTGTAAACTTTTATTTGTAGCGACTACTCCTCTGAAAGTACTTGATACTTGACAGATTTTCATGAAACTTCACACGAATGTTGCTCTTCATGTCTAATTGATTCTAGCAAAATTTCAGGTCGTCCGGAAATACAAGACGGCCGCCATGGCTAAAAAAAGATTTTCAAAATACAAGTTTGTAGCGACTACTTCTTGAAAACTATAAGTGATATTCATATGGGACTTTTCCTAAAACTGATACAGCATGACATGATGTTGGTTCTTGTCAAAAATCGTTCTAATTCGATGTTAAACACAGCTGTCAGTAACCATCTTTGTTTACATAGAGTTATATAATGAAAACTTGTATCCACTACTCCTCTGAAAGATTTTCAAAATACAAGTTTGTAGCGACTATTACTTGAAGACTATAAGTGATATTGATATTGGACTTTTTGTAAAATGATCAGCATGACATGATGTTGGTCGTTGTCAAAGATTGTTTTGATTCAACGTTAAACATGGCTGCCAGCGGCCATCTTTGTTTACATAGAGTTATATAGTAAAAACTTGTAACAACTAATCCTTTGAAGCTACTTGCCAGATTTTCATGGAACTTCACACGAATGTTGCTCATAATGTTTAATTTATCCTAGCCAAATTTCAGATCGGCCAGAAATTCAAGATGGCCGCCATAGCTACAATTAGATTTTTTAAAAAAGACATTTGTAGCGACTACGTCTTGACAACTCTAAGTGATATTGATATGGGACTATTTGTAACATAATCAGCATGACATAATTGTTATCAGAGTCAAATATTACTTTGATTCGACGTTAAACATGGCCCTTATCCTTATTCATTTAAAATCAAGGTGCCGCTGACCTTCACTTTCAAAACTATCACGTATCCACAACATCTACATGCAGTCCGTACTTCCCATGGTATAATATATATGTTATACCTGTTCTTGTTCAAAGCTATGACGATAGTATATGCATTAAGATTGATGGTAACAAATTGTCTTTGGAAACTGATTTATTGGTGTGCTTGTGTTATGTCGTTCCAGAGAACAGTAGTAGACAGGCGTTGATTGAAACGAACATTTTTGATAGAAATATTGATTTTATTACATAATTCTGTAAATTTAAAATATGAAAAAGGTTTAAATTTTGTTTTATGTGGTGATATAAATAGCCGAACGGCTGGATTGGCATGGCAGATTACGTTATTGGTGATAGCAGTATACATATGCAGTTATTACCCGATGAGTACACATGTGACGATGAACTCAAATGATTTTGATTTTCGCAGGATAACGGTAGAATAAACAGTGGGCATTGTCTGTTTGATTTGTGTAAACAGACTATTACGTATTTTGAACGGGCGAGTGGGGAATGATGAATGAATGAATGAATGACTGGTGTTTTACGGCACGTCGACACATAAATAGGTCATATTGTGCGCAAAAACTGACGAAAGATGAAGAAATGAAGGATTATTAAAAATTAATGTAAATATATCAAGATAAAACTATAAAAAAATAAGGGATGATATGCTAGCAACACAAACTATATCTGTAAATCAACAAATGCCCGAAAACGGGTATATAAAAAAGTAAATATATACAAGAACATATTATAATGATTTATATAGTCCGACTTCCTTCAGGAAATCTAAAACTAGACTAAAATCTACAGTATTTAATAACTCGGTCATACTATTAACATTGTAGCTATGCGAAGTCTACACATTCCAGCAATATGTGTTTGACCGTTAACGGTGCAAAGCAGGGTATACATTCCGGTAATTGCTCACCTTGTAATAAATATGAATGAGTATAACGTGTATGGACAACTTCCTCTCGACGAATGGGTCTACTAGAAGAACGCCATTTTCCGAGTAACAGTTTAATTGGATGGAGTTTATAGTTAACTGACAAATCCCAAGCGGCTTGCCAAGAGTTACGAATATATGTGTTAATACAACTTTTAAAATCAGTATAAGGTAATTTGGTATTAGTTATATGTAAATCTAATGCTGCCTTAGCAGCACTATCAGCTCTATCATTACCACGTATTCCTACATGGCTTGGAAGCCAGCAGAAAATAATAACATTATCAATTATAAGAGAATTGTACTTTTCTAAAAGTTGAAGCACAACTGGGTTATGATGTTTCATATTACCCAGTGCTTGAAGAGATGAAAGGGAATCAGAAAATATTACAAAATGGTCATCATCAGATTCCTGAATATAAATTAAGGCAAGTTCAATTGCCTTAAGTTCAGCTGAAGAGATAGAGGCCTTATCAGGCAGGCGGCTCTTTATGCTGTGTTTGTGAACAACAGCTGCTGCAGCTACCTTATCTCCATCTTTAGAGCCATCTGTGTAGATATGCTGAAAGTTACTGTGTTTCGATTTAATTTCATTAAATTTTCTTTGAAAGACAGTAGGGTCTGTACTGGATTTGTTATTATTACAAAGATCAAAAATAATTGTTGGAGTTTCCAAAGTCCACGGTGGAATTTGTGGTACTTTGTACTTGGCAATCAAATTTAGGTCGATCTTAGTGTCTCTTAATTTTGGTTTAATACGAAGACCAAATGGTCGAATGGCCTTCGGTTTTCGATCAAAAAGAGGTTCACAACTAGGATTAAAAACATTATCGAAAGTTGGGTTTGAAGGGTTAGACTTTATTTTAATGGCGATTTGAAGAGCTATTTTGTCTCGTCTGTGAGACAGTGATGGTTCATTGGCTTCAACATATAGACTTTCGGCTGGTGATGTACGAAAGGCACCTAAGGCGAGTCGTAATCCTTGATTATGTATAGGGTCGAGCATCTGCAAGTACGACTTGCGAGTCGATCCATATACTATTGAGCTGTAGTCCAGCTTGGATCTGATAAGAGATCTGTAAAGTCGCAAGAGGACTTTTCGATCTGCTCCCCAATTAGTGTTTGCAACAGCTTTAAGTAAGTTAAGAGCTTTAAGGCATTTGGCCTTCAAGTATGTAAGGTGTGGTATAAACGTTAATTTACGGTCAAAAATAAAGCCAAGGAATTTTGTCTCATCCACTACTGGTATTGGTGACCCATCCAGTGTTAGATGAGGGTCTTCATGATGTTTACGAAGTTGACAAAATTGCATACAATTAGTTTTAGATTTAGAAAATTGAAAACCATTTTCATCAGACCAGGTCTGAAGTTTATTGAGACATTGTTGTAATTGTCTCTCGATAGTATTCATGTTTTTTGCACGATAACATATAACACAGTCGTCAACATATAGTGAACAATCCACACCTGGATTGATGCATTTTACTATACTGTTAATCTTTATATTAAAAAGTGTGACAGAGAGTATGCTGCCCTGTGGAACACCCATCTCCTGTTCATGAATATCAGAGAGGGTTGAACCCATTCGGACACGAAACTGTCTATCATCTAAGAATTTCCCTATACAAATGGGTAATCGGCCTCTTAGACCAATGTCATGTAGATCATTCGTAATACCGTACTTCCATGCAGTATCATAAGCTTTCTCCAAGTCAAAAAATACAGCGACTAAATATTCTTTTTTTATGAAAGCTTCCCTAATAAACGATTCAAATCGTATGAGATTGTCTGTTGTGCCTCGTTGGCGCCGGAATCCACTTTGATACTTTGTTATCAGTTTGTTGGACTCCAGGTACCAAACGAGTCTCTCATTAATCATGATTGCCTTTTTGCAGTCATCGTCGTACCATGGTTTATGTGGGCATTTAGGATTTGCCGAGGTTTTTGGAATGGTTTGATCAGCTATATCGTGAAGAGTTTTGGTAAAAAGAGCAGTTGCGTCTTCGACATCCTCGAAAACGGAAGGCTTTAATTGTTCCTCGCAAAGAGATTGAAACGTAGTCCAATCAGCCTTGCGATGTTTCCATCGTTGCGTTTTTTCGAGAAGTGGAGGGCCTATATTTTCAAGAAATATGGGGAAGTGGTCACTTCCAAAGAGGTCGTCTCCAACACTCCACGAAAAATCCATCAAAAGCGTTGGATCGCATATTGTTAAATCAATGGAAGAATGAGAGCCTGTAGCAGGATGTAAGGAAGTATGTGACTTATTATTAAAAAGACACAAATTGGTCCTGGACCGTTGTGCCTGCGTTGTCATCAGACTCAAAAATCGCCCATCGGATCAGTCCCATATCATAACTGTATCAATTAAGTAGTTTATAATATTCATATGAAGAATAACGTACGTCTCTGTGTTGACTACCACCCAGAGAGCCAGTACAACGACCGTCTAACCAGGTGGCAGTCAGCACTGAACATGACCCAAATTTGGTCTACTATATAAGTAGACTATGCTATTCATAAGAAGTTTATATATTATGTTGTTACTTACATGGACCAATAAGTAATCAATGACGTTTACACAATGTTAAATACGACGTTTATCTGTACTCTAAAGAAAGGGTTTATAATTTGGTAAAATTATACTGCATAAACGAATTTAAATCAAACCATCAGTGTTTTCGAGCCTAGCAGACAAAACATACAAGCTGATCCGCTGGGCCTTCCAACATTGTAGTTTTAGTCTAAATCTTCTTTTCGAATTTTGTGCCCATGATGAAAGAACTGAGAGCGCTAAATACTTGAATTCTATGTTTTTTGATAGGATCTAAGATGTTAGTTAAATTAAAGGGTAGTGATAAGTTTAGTAATTTTAATTTTAATCTATCTCTCTGTATTTCAAACTGACTACAATCTAGTAAATAATGTTCCGTAGTAAAATGGACTAGGCAGTTAGGACAATCCTTATGAAGGTCGTTTATTATGTGGCTGGCTAAACTAGCCGGTAATAGACTGTACCCCATTCTAAGTCTTGTAATTACTTTATCGATAAGCCTGTTAGTAGAAAATGGTTCTTGAATTTTGAAATTTGTTTTAAGTCTAGAGAAAGTATAGAACTTGTTAATTTAATTAGTTAAATAATGATCTAATTTCTTGTTTATTGTTTTCCGAATTTGTGAATAAATTTCAGTATGTCCTAAAGGGATTTGTTTATTAACGGAAGTGGTGTTCAAGCCTGATTTACAGGCTTGGTCTGCTTTTTCGTTACCGATTATACCAACATGAGCCGGGCATCACTCCAAGTTTACAGAAAATTTAAAAATATGCCAGTCATTTAATTTATATAGAATATTTGTCAGAAG
Organism: Cyrtodaria siliqua; assembly: GCA_037043455.1. NCBI lineage: Eukaryota > Metazoa > Mollusca > Bivalvia > Adapedonta > Hiatellidae > Cyrtodaria > Cyrtodaria siliqua. The sequence goes on along the minus strand of JAWPHD010008997.1, from coordinate 32,500 downwards.
ATCAGGGCGAGTTTTACTCGTTCTGTCTTAAATATCCTTAAGACTTGAAAGCGAGTCTGAGAAAATAACTGAGAATGGAGGCTTGTTTTTAATACATCCATTTAAGGGCACTGTCTTTAGCGACTAGCTCCGCGGTAAAAATTTGAGAGACCGTCAGAGATTCTAGTAATTTTAGTAATATTGTTGGTATAACAAAAGCTGATGCTACACGTCCTGAGAGAGGATCTTTAGAACCATCTGTATAAATTTGTAAAAAGTTATTGTATTTACTATCCTTATGTTGTAAGAAGTTCAGTTTAATTTCTGATGCTTCATCTTTCATCTTTGAGTATACATTGAAGCGCAAGCTGGTTTTATGTCAAACATGAGTACAGTGAATAATGGGTTTGTGCTGCATGGATTAATCTCTCATTTTATAAATACAGGTAAAAAACTGTAGTGATTTTGTCGATTTTACAAAAGCTTTTGATTATGTAGTTCGAGAAAATATATGGCTTAAAATGATTAAACCGGGAATTCGGGGTAGAAGACGAATTTCATTTTATGTTAGAATGCCCTATATCTTCTCAGTTTAGAAAACAAAATATAAAAAAATACTATTGGAATAGGCCAAATATGCAGAAACTTATTTTGTTAATTAACTCGGAGTGTCAACATCTTTTAGTAAACGAAATGAATGTTTGTTTGCAAATAACTGAATTAATTAATTAATGTTTAAATTAGGAAATTTAATCAGAATAATGTTTAAACCTTCTCCGCACAAATGAAAGGAACTATTATGAAATATATAGATTGTATATAATTGTATCATAACAAACAAATGATATAGTGAATTTGTAAAATATATTAGTTGTAAATATTGTATATTTTAACTGTCAGTCATATGTTCTGTAAACATGTATATCCTCATGGGCTATTTGCCTAATGGAATTTTGATATGTTCTGTAAAAATGTATATCTTTATGGGCTATTTGCCTAAATAAACTATTAAAACATGTAAGAACACCAGCGCTATTTTTAAATAAGTGTTAAATTATAAAATAATGTTTAAACATAATTATGAGGTATTATGTTGCATTCTAGTTCTTTGTTAGTTGCAAATTGTAATATTCTCTATTTGGAATGTGTAGACTAGGCTCCTATGCGTCAATGGTACTACAATGTTAATACTATGACCGAGTTATTTGATACTATAGATTTTAGTATTGTTTTAGATTTCCTGAAGGAAGTCAGACTATATAAATCATTATAATATGTTCTTGTATATATTTACTTCTTTATATACCCGTTTTCGGCCATTTGTTGATTTACATATACAGTTTTTTTTGTTGTTTTTTTAGCCGTCTTTTGACGACCCGTTTAATCTCCCCGTCAATAGGTGGAGCAAGGGTCGGGGAGGACCATCCCTTGCCACACCTTACAATATTTTACAGCATGTAATATTCATTTACTAAACACACATATATATATATATTTACAATTCAGCATCATAAAATGATATAAGAGTAATACAGAATAGATACACGTATTAGATGGTTGAGGCAAGGGAGATGTTATTTTGAGGGGAGAAAATCATTTAAAGCAACAACAAAAAAGAAAGAGAAAAACTCTTTAAACTACATTTTGATTGCCGTCCACTAGCCCATCGAATTATAAATTTGTATAAATTACTGTTTATATAACAATATTTATATATTTAATATATATACATGTATATACATACATACACATACACACATACATATACATATATACACATATATACACAACTGTCAGTGTCTTGGTTTATTGTAAGAATTCATAGGGGTGGATGGATAAAAAGATAGGCTAGATTAATTTAAAATGGTTTTAAAATTGCTCCATGTATTTTCAAAACTTTCTAGTTGATTGTTTCTGATTGCGATTTGTTTATGCGTTTCGTATAAATAACGAAGTCTGTATATCATTGGAGTAACAGAGAGCGTTGTTTTCAGTCGTTTTGAAGAAAATATGTAATATTTAATTTCTAAGATAATTTGTAGCTCTACAGTTGATTGTTCTTTACCTATGTTAAAAATAAATGCATGCTCTGATAGCTTCAGATTTATATTTTTTGATAAGCAGAGTGTATTTATCTGTGTTAAAAAGGTCTGAGTTGAAGGACAGGTCCACAACATATGAACAATAGTCTCATCCTCGTGGCAGTAGTGACAATAAGGGTTTTCTGCTTTTTTATTTTGTGCAGATAATGCTGTGTTGAAAGAAGCCGATGATTAATCCGTGTTTGAAACCATTGTAGTATTGTGCTAGTAGTTATTTTAAAGGGGATGAGTAAATGTTTTTCCATGCTTCTGTATTAATATCATACATCTGTTCCCATTTAGCTTTTGAAGTTGGACTTTCATTATTTCTGTTAAGAATAGAGTACATATCAGTGCAACCTTTCTTGTTTTTGATGAGTGGTTTAATATTCGCAGGTAGAATTGGGTTTTCTATTTTTTTTAATTGTAAATTTGTGTATTTTTTTTTTAAATGTTTTAATAGCAGCTATTACGCCTTCATAAATTAGAAAATTTGTTTTGATACCGGTATTTTCTTCAAGCTCAGTTAAAGAGTAAAAATCACCATTTTCCTTGATAAGGTCATTTATAAACCTGATGCCATTCATATACCATATTTTATTAAAGAAAGGCTTAGAGCCAATCAGAATATTATTATTATAGAACAGTGGGGTTGACCCAAATTCTTCTGGTGAGTTAGGTATACTATACTCAATAAGTTTAGCATATGAATTTAGCACATCGATCCAGAAACTGTTTTTCATTTTTTTTATTAATGTTTCACAGTATTCATTACCGAAAGATGTTAATTTTTTAATGTCTATTAGGTTTTCAACAAGCTGCTTCCAAGTCCCCTCATTAGTTATGAGTCTTCTTAACCAGGTTGATTTAAGACTAAGTATGAAAGCTTTCAGATTTATCATTTTGAGACCGCCCTCAGAATATTGTTTAACTATAACTATTTTTTTAATTTTTGCAGGCCCTTCCCATAAAAAATCATAAAATATGTTATTAATTTTTGCGATTATGTTTTCATTTGGGTTTGGAAGAGATATAAATAAATGATTTAAAATAGGAAGTAACAGTGTTTTTATAACCGTGATTTTACCAAGTGGCGTTAAATATCTTCGCTTCCATATCTTTACTGTATTTTGGATTTTTAAAATCTTATCATTATAGTTTAATTCTATCATTTTACCTAAGTTGACATAAAAATGTATTCCTAGTAGCTTAAAATTATCTTTTCCCCAGGTAAGTTTCCATTTTGTTTTGATTGTATCTGAACTGTATTTTTTCTTCCCTATCCATACCACTTGTGTTTTGTCGAAATTTAAGTTTAGTCCAGAATATTTAGAATATTTATGTAGTTCTGATAGTGTTTCATTCAGGGATGTATCCGATCCATCCAAAAGGACAGATGTATCGTCTGCATATTGTGAAAGTTTAATTTCTACATTCTCTATAGTAATACCTTTAATCTTTTTATTATTCCTTATCCTAATCGCCAGTATTTCAGCGCACAAAATAAAAATATAAGGTGATAAGGGTTCCCCCTGACGGCAGCCCCTACCGATGTTGAAAAACGATGACAGGTTTCCCCCTTGATTAACAGCCAATTTGGCATTTTTATATAAAACCTTTATCCATGATATAAAACGTTCTCCAAAGTTGAAAAAAAAAGTACTTTAAATATAAAGGCCCAAGATAGAGAGTCGAAAGCTTTTTCAAAGTCAATCAAGAGAATTAAACCAGACAGATTATTTTCTTCTGCGTATTGCATAACATCATATATAAGTCTGGTATTTTCTCCTAAGTATCTTCCTGAGATAAAACCTGATCTTAATAAGTGTTGATTTAATTCTATTTGCAATAGATCCTGAGGCAATTTTATTTGTACAATTAAGAAGGGAGATAGGCCTATAGTTTTTTACATGCAGTCTTGATTTATTTTCTTTTGGTATAACAGTTATTATTCCTTCTATTTGAGTTATTGATAGTTCTCCCTTACTGAATCCATAATTTAAAGATCGTACTACAAAATGTCCTATTTGTCGCCAAAACACTTTAAAGAAATCGGCACCGAAACCATCTGAACCAGGGCTACGGTTATTTTTCATTTTTTTAAGTGTTGCCAAGGCTTCTTCAATAGATATAAGGCCTTCAAGATTTATTGATTCATTGTCTGTAAGTTTAGGTATATCAAGTTCTTTCAAATCCTCTTCTAAATTTACGTTTCCTAGTTCATTGTCTTTGCTAGTATAAAGTTGTTCGTAATAATGTTTAGTCTCATTTAAAATTTCATGTTGATCTGTTATGATTTCTCCATTTTCTTTTTCTATTTTGGGAATTATCTTTGAAGCGTAATTATAGGATTCTAAATTGCAAAAAAATGAGGTTGGTTTTTCATCGTTTTGAATAATATTTGCTCTTGATCTGATTAGGTAGCCATTCATTTTTTGTTTTCTTAATATTCTTAATTCATTTTTTATATGTTTCTAATGTTTCTAAATTATTTGAAGACAGGTTATTTTCTAATGTTTCTATATCGGCAATCAATTCTTTTTCTCTTTTATCTGTCATTTTTTTCTTGTAACTAGAATACGATATTGATTTACCCCGTAATTCCATGAGTAGTGTTTCGAGAAACAGTTGATCATTAATTAAAAATTGTAATTCATTATTGGGGATATTATGAATGTTCTCCATATTGTAAATTGGGACTGCATACTGGTCCTGAATTTTTTTATTGATTGCGTTTAAAAAGAAAACATATTTTCTGAAAATAGGAAAAAGTCGAGTCTGGCTTGTTTTAAAGGAGTTTTTTTCTCCAAGTATACCGTTTTAGATGTGGGTGTAATTCTCTGAAAGGATCTATGAGGTTATACTCACATTTAATATCTAGAACCCGTTCTCGTGCCTTTTTGTTATTTACACTTTTGTAATTAGAGTAATCTAGGATTGGATCTTGAACGAAATTAAAGTCTCCACACATGATTAGGGTACTGTTTTTAAATTGTTCATATTTCAACAAAATAGTATCATAAAAACTAGGGGAATCATTATTTGGGCCATACAGATTGATAAGTGTAAAACGATTATTTTCAACTGTCATGTCAGCTATGAGAAAGTTACCTTCCTTATCTGTTATGTGAGAATGTACTTTATAATCTAAGTGTTTGTTAAAAAGTATCGCCACGCCTCTTGCGTTTGCAGTTCCTGAACTAAAAAGGCAATCATTCCCCCACTGTGTACGAAATAAAATTTTCAGTTGCTGTGGTAGAGTGAATATACTGAAGGCAATATATGTGACCATTTTTACTTTTTAGGTAGTTAAAAACATCAATACGTTTTTCAACTGCACCGAGACCCTGACAATTAACTGACAATATGTTTATACTAGTCATAAGTGTTGATAAAAAAAGATTGGAATCGTAATGAGACAGCAATCAGCAGTTGTAAAAAAGAGTAGTGCACAATTAACAAAACATTGTGCATTTTGTGAAAAATAGTTCTTTAAAAAATGTATTTTTAACATAAACTAAATAATTATACTCTATTATGGTGTTTTTGGTAATAATGGTAGTAATACCTTACTAGTATATATTTAGTAGCTAACTCCAAAGTATGTCATGCACTATCGTATATCTCAGGAAGCAATACATATAAATAAGCCTGTTATATAAAGGGAGTATTGCAAACATTACACAAAGCATATTGGTAAATATAACTCAAGCAAAAAATTGCATAATTATTAAGATTATTATCCAAAAACAAATCGAAAAAAACAGACAAAAAGCAAATCAAAATATATAGTTCATTTTCATATCTTAGCAGATAGCTTTAGAAAAAGATAAAGCTTATGAATGGCAAAGATAGCATAAGTATGATAAGTAGATACATTTTTTTAAAGATCAATGTACTATTATGCATGTATCTCAAAAATTAGCACTTTCATAATAACTCGGGCAACAAATATCACCTAAAGCAAATTATATCTCAAAAAGAAGTGCATAATTATAAAATATTGTATATCAGATAGCAAAGCATATAAAGTATTATATTTCAGGTATCAAAGCATATAAAGTATTATATTTCTGGTATCAAAGTATGTAAAGTATTATATTTCAGGTAGCAAAGCATATAAAGTATTATATTTCAGGTAGCAAAGCATATAAAGTATTATATTTCAGGTAGCTCATGTATTTTGAGACATAATTCCTGCTTACTAAACTGCAGAAATAGTTAGAAATTTTTTCACCTTCATTTATCCATTTAGCTTTAGACCTTACAAAAACACCCTCTAATTTAATTTTTCGAATATCAAATAATTGTTTCTTTTTTGCTTCAAGTAGTTCATAATTTGTTTCTATTTCTTTTTCCAGAATGTCTATTTGTTTTAAAAGTTCACTTTCTTTGTTTACTTCCGCTTTTTTTTTATAAGATGAGTATGCTATTGTTTTACCTCTAATTTCTACAAGTAAAGTCTCAAAAAATAATTGTTCATCTATATTGAGTCTTAAATCTTGTATTGGTATGTTACTTATATCCATGTTATTATTTTGATTTTCTGAGGCATATTGACTTTTAGTGTTATCTATAACTATTTTTAATTCTTCAACATATTTTGTATCTTTTAGTAAAGAGTTATTAAATTTCCAGTATGATCGACCTTTGACAAACTGTATAAAAGTCATTGAATGATCTGTACGATATCCTGGGATAATTTTTGATCGTCTAAATCAGTATATAAACTATCTGATATTAAAAAGAAATCTAATCTAGCTTTTTTCACCGGATTTCTACGAAACCATGAGTATTCTCTTTTTTCCAAATGTTGTTCTCTCCAGCAATCAATAAAATTATTTTCTACAATTAATTCCAAAAGTGTATCACGGGCATTTGGATTATTAATATTGACATAATTGTATGTGTCAATGTCTGGGTTTAAAATCAAATTGAAATCGCCGGTAATTATACAAGGGTTATCATATTTTGATATTTTATCTCCCAAGTTTCGGTAAAAGTTGGGAGAATCTCTATTAGGTCCATATACATTAATCAGGGTAATATTTTTATTACGGGGTGAATAAATGGATCACCAATAATCTGGTGATTGAAATTAAAAATAATAATTATATTTCAGGTAGCAAACCATATAAAAGTATTATATTTCAGGTAGCAATGCAAGTAAAGTATATATATTTTAGGCAACAAATCAAATGAAGTATTATATTTCAGGTATCAAAGCATGTAAAGTATGTATATTTCAGGCATCAAATCATATGAAGTATTATATTTCAGATAGCAAGGCATATACAGTATTATATTTCAGGTATCAAAGCATGTAAAGTATATATATTTCAGGCAACAAATCATATGAAGTATTATATTTCAGGCATCAGAGCATGTAAATTATGTATATTTCTGGTAGCAAAGCATGTAACATATGTATATTTCAGGTAGCAAAGCGTATAAAGTATTTTATTTCAGGTATCAAAGCATGTAAAGTATTATATGAAGTATTATATCTCAAGTAGCAAGGCATATCAACTATTTATATCTCAGGTAGCAGAGCTTGTAAAGTATTATATCTCAGAAAGCAAAGCATAAAAGTATGTATATTTCAGGGAGCAAATCCTATAAAGTATTATATCTCAGGTAGCAGAGCTTGTAAAGTATTATATCTCAGAAAGCAAAGCATAAAAGTATGTATATTTCAGGGAGCAGATCCTATAAAGTATTATATCTAATTAGTAATTCATATAAAAAAGTATTATCTCAGGTAGCAAATCATACAAAGTATTTTATTTCAGGTAGCTAAGCATAGTAACTAATATGTCTCGGGTAGAAAGGCATATGAAGTATTATATCATGTCCTATAGCGTTTGAATATCACAGGTAACCATACACAGTATTATATCTCAGGTAACAAACAATCTAAAACATTATATTTCAGGTTGCAAAATGTAAAAAGTATGTATATATCTCAGGTAGCAAAGCATATAAAGTATTAGATCTCAGGCAGGAAAGCACACAATGTAAGCAATTCTCGGGCTCCAAAACTTATAAAGTATATATATCTCCAGTAGGAACCATTTAAGGTATGTATATCTCGGACAGTGAACACATTAAGTATGTATATCCCGGACTAAAGCATAGTAATTAAGTTAAGGAAGTTGAAGTAGGTATGTACATCTAAGGCAGGAAAACCATTAAAATAGGTATAGCAACCAAATAGAATATGTATATCTCAGACAACAAACACAGAAAGTATGCATATAACACAAACTATTTATCTCTGATAATAAACAAGTGTAACTAGAATTATCTCAGAAAGTAGCATAATCAAAAAGAAGCAGATTTTATCTGAAATTAAAAATTATGTTATTGTTTACATAGTATATATATACATACAGACCAGTATAGGTCACGACCTATTAAAGCATGTGTAATCCATTTAATCCGTAAGTAGTTCATAATGTATTTTTCCTTCTATAAATCCCATAATTGCCAGCGAGGTAATACTGCATACATCTTATTGTCAACAGCTGAGACAGGCACAGTAGGTCAATAATACCTGTATTGTTAAAGGTGTTTTGTAACTGTACTGTGGTCAGTGATCCATTTAGTATTTTTTGTCAGTTTAGAATAATGACCAGAGAGTCTTCTACCATATGTATTCTAATGTACCAGGTCTATATGGAAAAAAATAGAAGAATCAGATACAATTTCGCGAGAAAATATAAAAATAAATAATAAAAAACACGCGCACACAAAAAAGCGTTTGCAGGCGCGTGGGGTCATCAGTCTTCATTTGGCACGTTATTCGGTGATTTGAAAAAAAAGCAACAACACATGCACAAGCATCCTGTCTCTGACTACTGGTTCAAAACACTTCCAATATCATCGTACAGCTCGAACTTGTGACGATGGCTTGTTGTCTTTGATTTTCCGTACACGGATCCGTTAAAATACCAAGCGTTTTCAATGTCATCATGGGATAGGAGACGGGAAATAAGTTGAGCATTTGCCTTGGTTACGTCATCAACCAATCTGCATCCCGAGGCTTTGAAGTTTGCTCGTAGTCTCATGACTTTGGTCTTCTAATTGTTATTCTGTAATTTGACCAAAACTGGTTTTGGGTAGCCTGGTTTACCCGGGATCCTATGAATGGCGATGATCTTGGAGGGGCTAATGGTTGCTCCCTTTTCCGCAATTATGGTACATATTGTACTTGTAAGTGTCTCTTCTGTTTCCGGTGTCATTTCTGGGATGTTCATAAATTTAATGTTATTTTTCCTTGAATATTGTTCATTATAATTCGCCCTTTCTTCCACATGTTTAGATCTTTTTTCACTCAGTTCACTGCTTTTTTTTATTTCATTCACTAATTGTTTTTGTGAAATGAGCTCTTTCTTTAGTTGCTCGTTTTCCTTACTTAATTTGTCCATTTTTTCTGAGAGGCATTTTGTCTTTGCTTCTACCTTTGTTGTGACGGTAAATTCCAGGTTTTTATTAAACTCTTCCAGAATTTCTTTCACTGCCTTTTTAACAAATGTCTCTATGTCATCCTTTTTCATTAAAGTATCTAGCGTTTCTCTGATTGCTTTCATTTCTTCGGAGAGGTCATCTAGCGTGTGGTTAATTATTGAGATATCCTCAACACTGGTGTTAATTGGGGACACCTCGGTATGTGGACGCTTATCCATTGGTGGCTTACCTAAAGTTTTGACACTGCTTAAGGCAATTTTCACCTGACCACCTTTTTTCTGATCACCTGACTTGCTCATTGTAGTTGCACAGATGGCAATTATCACTATCACCAGAAAGAACAGTTATGTTGTTGTGTAGAAATATTCCAGTGTTCACTCAGTACTGGAAAATAATCCTTTGTCTATTTTCAAAAATTCAAAACTATCCAAATTACTCTTTCAATCATTCAAATATTAAATCATCCTTTTCACAGAGTATAGTCCTTTATATTACCAAAAAAGTCATGTAATTTTCATTTTAAACACATTACTAATAAATTTAGTTTTTGTCAAAAATGTGAGAGAAGTGAATCAGCCAGTCATCACTTCTCAATATCCCCAGGCAAAACATATACAGTTTATGTTACTACCATTTTATCCCTTATTTGTAAATAGTTTTTATTATCTTTATACATTTACATTAATTTTTAATTAATCCTTCATTGTTTTCATCTTTCGTCAGTTTTTGCGCACAATATGACCTATTTATGTGTAGACGTGCGTAAAATACCATTCATTCATTCATTCATTCATTCATTCATTCATTCATCAGTTCAATAATTACGTCTAATTAAATACAAACATATTCAAAGTGTTCATTCTCACCTATGCACTCGACATGTCAAGACGTCTTATGTCTTTCGGTCTACTGGTGTTGAACTGATTTTTTACTTCTGTTTTTACCATTTTAAATCAGCGCTATCAGTTGACATAAAAAATAAAACCAATTCATACTGGACAAAACTGATCAACAATTCAAGTGAAGTGAATAATAATGTGCAACAAAATATCTCTTCAAAAATGTATATGCTGATTCAAGAACTGGTATCAAAAAGATAGATAAAGTCCCCTTGGATAGACAATATTAAAAACATACTATGTACTTCGGATTACTCTGGAATCTGGTATAGCCAGAGTTTTTCAAATGCAAAATGGTTAATTAAATCATCCTACCAAAAGTTGAAAGATATATTTATTCAAAACTGGCCTTCAGAAATAGATAGAACAGAACATCTAACACCAATATTTATGAACTATTTAAAACAGAATTTAAACAAAGCATCTATATTTAAATGTTACCAACCTATTACTGTAATCTACTCATCAGGTTTCTAACGAGAAATCATAAGCTACCAATCGAAGTTGGCCGTTGGAGATCAATCCCGAATAACGAAAGAAAGTACCCTCATTGTAATGATATTGGTGATGAGTTTCACTACCTATTAAAATGCTCAAAATTTGAAGATATTAGAAAAAAATATATCCAAAGGTACTATTATACAAGGCCAAATATGTTAAAATTCCAACAGTTACTCTCAACTGAAAATGTACAGGAACTTAAAAGGCTAAGCTACTTTATAGAGCAAATAGTTAAAACTATAAATATTGCTTAAAATATTATTAAAAACAATATTATAAACAATAATAATAATGAATACATAAATTAAATAATCAGGGCTCGAACTTAACGCTCGAATACTCGCGAAATGCGAGCGGACTTTGGAAAATGCGAGCTGAAATTTTAGGTACACGAAAAAAAATGCGAGTGCATATTTTCGTATATCCATTTTAAAAATGATAGTAAAATGCACAAACACATGCAGCAAGTCGGAACTCCATAATCCTACAGGTAAATAACACTTTCATTTTCTTTCTGTCTGTTCGTCTCTCGGCTATTTATATCTTTGGGAAAGCCTGCGCTGTGCGGCTGCGCAGTAGTATGTAGCCTCGGTCCCGGCTTCTTTCTGTCTGTTCGTCTCTCGGCTATTTATATCTTCGGGAAAGCCTGCGCTGTGCGGCTGCGCAGTAGCATGTAGCTTCGGTCCCGGCTTCATACATACGAATTGTATATACCAGTCAGTGCAAACGAGAACCAGATTATTGTCGTCAGGGAAGCTGAGTGTTGATAAAATGTCGAAAAAAATCAGTGATTTTTTTAATAAACCAAGCTGCTCTACGAGTAAGCGAAAGGCAGATGAGGCTTTACAGTCTGAGGTAGAGCAGTCTGACAACGTGACTGAGTCAGAAGCAAAATCGGCGAAGTCGGCAGGTGAAGAAAAGTCTGATCAAAACCTAAAGACAAAACTATACAAATCAACTGCATCGCTAAAAACAGTAACAAAATGGCAAAAAGAATTAAACATTACACTTGGCCATAGAATTGAACAAGACAGTGTCGTTGAAATATGGTGCACTGTATGTCGAGAATTCGCCGTAGATCGTACATCATCGGTAAGATATGGTAAAATTTCATTAAGAAAATTAGATGAATGCATGCCTTAGCCCTATATATTTATTTACGATCTTTTGAATGGTTCATTGTTTTTTCTCAAATGTTGAAATTTTATCAGCTACATGTGTGTAGATCTAAATACTTCAGCAGAAATGATGAATTTTAACAGTCAAACAGCAATCTACTCATTATTCCTCTGTTAACAGTTATTAGGTCTATGTCTACTATCAAATTAAATTATTTTGTGCTTATTTCTATTGTTGACTAGATCTAAGACTATTAGATGATATTTCAATTAATAATTGCTCTACATACATTTGAAAAAAAAATAAAAAAAAAAAAAAAAAAGTGAAACAGTTTGGACCCTGATCAAATGACAGAAATTCCTAATTATTTTCAAACTTGGTATTTTAAATTTGAAATATATTCTTGCTTAGTTTAACCATTTATCTCATAGAAACGCCTTTTGAATTTCATGCATTGAATTTGATAGTCCCTTAGAAGGGCAGATTAAATTGAAAACTTTTCTTGGCATTTTCAAGCACACACTTCTCAACTGTCCAGTCCCTCCAGATATTGTGTTCCAAAGCAATGAGAATGAGCGACAGCGAACTGTACAAGCAGTGATTGATTGTATCCAATCTAGATTTGAAAGTGTACATGAAGACGAGCTTTTTGTCTCATGCCATGCATTTGACTACAAAAACTGGCCAGACACACCTGAAGCTCTTCTGCAATATGGGCATGATGAAGTGAATATACTGCACAGACATTTCACAGTGGTGCTAAACCATGCAGGCTGTGATCTTGAGAAGGCTCACTCTGAATTCAATGACATGAAAGTGTACATATCAAGAAACCGTCACTTCAAAACAGTACATCCCCTAGCAACATGGCAGAGAGTCAGCCAGGAGGACGCTGACAGAGGGGATTATGCTAACATCCTGAAGATCATCCACCTGACCAACATGTTTCCTCTGAGCAATGCCTCATGTGAGAGGTCATTTTCAACTATGAAAAGGATCAAATCTGACTGGAGATGTGGTCTGAACCCAAACACACTGGATCAGCTTCTCAGAATTGCTCTGATGGGTCCCAAACTGAATGAATTCAATCCAAAACTAGCAGTCAGGAGGTGGTGGCTGTCTGGCCAAAGACAGAAAAGGCCCAACACCTTGCCACTTGGTCCAAGGCACTCACTGAGTCAGTGAATACTAAATAGTGACTGTGTCCTAGTTGGCTGCAAATCAAGTGTACATTTCACAAATCAGACTGTGTAACAGTAAAATACCTGAATAAAACTGTTCTTTCAACACTTAGTATTCTAAATGACTCTTTCAGCTTACATTTTTTGTTACTTTTAAACAAACTTTCAGGTATATGAGATAATTGATAGTTAATCATTCAGATGACACTTTTATTATATTTAAATTTCCTTAATACAGACAGACACTGCAGCCCCTTACTATAAAGTTCTCATATCAGCTTTCTGGTGTAGAGTAGTATAGTAATACTGAACAGATTATAGCTAAACTTTATAAAGTGTTGATCTTGTTTAACATGTAATGATTACTACAAACACAAAAGACAAACACAAACTGTCTTTCAAGAAATTTTATTTGAATGATTGTTTGAAATAAAAGTAATAGTTCAAGAGGAATTGTAGTCAATTCAATCATAATACATTATAATTTCCATTCTATAATATAGTTACTTACCAAATTAACATAATATAACCTTAATTTGTATTAATTGTAACTGAACAAAACTGCCAGTGAAAGATTGGTTTTGCCAGTAGAAAATATGGTCACTGGCAAATATTTGCCAGTGGGAAAAAAAGTTAAGTTCGAGCCCTGATAATAATAATAACTTTTTTCTTTCTCTGTTTCTAGTATGGTTACCATTATTATACTAGAATGAAACTCAATCTTAAAGCTTTACTACCTGAACTGTCCTTTACGAGTTCTTATTTTTCGTTTCGGTAAGACTAATACATATTGGAAGTCATAAAGGTTATGGCTAACAAACAAATGTAAATATGTTGATGTAAATATTTGTGTAGAATGTAAAGCATAATATTTGTAAGAAGTATGAGAGTTGGATGCAAGCCTATATTGTACCATTCAGTATGTTATGGTTGTTTATTTTGTTACACATGTACACAACAAATACTGTCCTTCAAATGTAAATGGTGTTACTTTTGACTGTCATTGACGAAAACTATTTTCTTAAAAATAAGACGCTATCCGAATAAAGTTTCAGCGACATAAACTTTTTAAGCTATTACCAAAAAAATGGTCTTCTAAATCAAGATTCAATTCAATTATTATTTAACTGTTAAATTTTGAAATATGACTACTCTATTTATAAATTGTTTGTCCATTGTTATATTTAGAAGAACCAAGTATACGGTATACTTACAGTTAATAGCCTTAATACACAACAAAACCAAATTTCCAATAATTGTCTAAAAATAGAAAATATACATGTCAGACAATCCAGTACACTAAAAATTGTAAACTACAACTAAATGTATATTGTCATCATACATGCTTATTTTAATAGAGACCTGGACTAGAGATAGCACCCTTTACTTACGCATAAACTACGTTATCTTAATTCATAAACGTTCTATAAAAGATTAAATAGGTTCGATTTCTGTAAACAACACGTTTCACGTCCATATTGGAAAATGTATTGTACTTACTCATTATTCAATACATTGGTCCTTTTATGTTTCGTCCTAAATGAACATTTAATAAAAAAATAATAATGATATGCGGTATTTATATTACATTCTCATTTAATTTATTATTCAATGCAACCTAATTAACAAATTGATATTAGCTGTTTAAATAGTGGTCTCCTGCAAAACGTGTGTGATCGTTGTTTGTGTATGCTTATGTATGATTTGCCATTTGTGACTATTTGAAAACTACTTGTTGTAAATTGTATATACTTATGCATTTCACCTGTGTGAAACTGAGTAATTAATAAATAAAGATGAATTGAATTGAATTGAAAATTGTGTGCGGGGTTTAGAGACATAGCAGTCTTATACGTTATTTGTTTGCTCTCTGATTATTATCAGGGGCAAACAACATAGACTGCTAGAGTGAGACTTTTACTTCGTGACTGGGGTGGTAGATCCATCCCGTCTCGCAGTATAGTCCACAATAGTTTTTTTTATTTATATCTATACCCTAGACGCTGAATTTTATCTGTGGATATTAGTTTTTATCATATTTTTCGATAGAATCTAAGGTTTGTTTACGCCAGTATTGGCTATATATTTTTTATATCTGGGTGAGCACTATTCTAAATGCAACGTATCTACCTACTGTATTCAATTTGACACATTCGCCCAAATCACAATAGTCTATTTTTAGACTCTATTTTTATCTAGAGGAGAATGTATAGTTTCGAAAATATTTCCACTTCGCAATAATTTTAGTTTTTGACAAGATCTGGTTAATAAAGGATTCTTATATATCTAATCTATATCTATTAAAAGAAGTTAATACATTTGTTTAGTTGTATGCATATATACAACATATCTTTAGAAATTTTCTGATTTTTATAAGTAGAAGCATTGTTATCATAGAAGATTTTCGAAACTATCCATTACATTATTTGGAAACGTTCTACATACGTTTCAATTCATTTCCGGTTATAGACCTTTCACATTAAAGTTATACAAGGCGTGGGTGGAACAGTTCAGCTAAAAATAGGACATCAGCTGGTTAAGATACGTTGACATTTTGTGTAGATTGTGAACTTCTTCTAAATATAGATACGCTGACATTAGAAGCGTACATATATAGGCTAGTCGCACTCCATTACATTGTACTACACGGTACTGCATTAGTCCTATGAAGGTTACCAGTGAAGTAAGAAGAGAGTGAATGGGCACATAATCGAATCTCGCACGATCTCGTATGGCTAAAACGAGAAATATAAGCGTCTCTGTACATGATCAGAAATTTCATCGTGATCGCTGGGCGCTCTTTAAAAATGCTTATAACCAAGCTCACCCGAGGAAGTTAGATCATTCCTAGGCTTTGCTGGTTATTATAGGAAGTATATTAAGAATTATGCATCTATAACACAGCCATTAACTAAACTTATACCACCATCCATGCATTCCAAAAAGACTAGAAAGAAGAAAACCTCAGTGCCACTACCGAACTTCAATTGGGGACCAGATGAAGAGAAATCTTTTCAGACTATTAAGGATATACTCTCTTCTCCTCCTGTTCTTGGTTATGCTATATTCTCAGAACCTTTTGAACTGCATACAGATGCAAGTAGTAGTGGTCTAGGTGCAGTCCTATACCAGGAGCAGGAAGGCGTTAAGCGAGTTATTAGTTATGCTAGCCGTGGATTAAGTAAGTTCGAGAAGAATTATTCTGCACACCGTCTTGAATTTTTAGCTTTAAAATGGGCAGTTACAGAAAAATTCTATGATTTTCTCTATGGTCAGCATTTCACTGTCTTTACTGACAATAATCCTTTAACATATGTATTGTCTTCTGCAAAATTAGATGCAACAGGGCATCGATGGCTTGCCTCTCTTTCTGCTTTTGACTTTGATATTGTCTATCGGCCTGGTAAAAGCAATGCAGATGCTGACGCCCTATCTCGTTTACCTACCAAGGAACCCGAGGTAATGAATTCTGAAACCATTCAAGCTATTTGTAATACCGTACAAGTCCCTCCAATTGAAACCATTTCGGTTAATCCCGATATATGTGACAACATAAGTATCCAAGATGATGAAATGGAATTGTCCGCCATGTCCACAAGTGATTGGAGAAAAGCTCAAAGGGATGACCCTGTATTACTTCTATGGATACAAGCCAAGTTAACCCATACAACAAACACAAGGAAAGATATACCCAATACAAAACCACACATGGATATCCTTAAAACACAAGACAAGTTAAAACTTGTAAGAGGAGTACTCTACAGAACTGTGATAATGCAGAACGAAACGAAGGAGCAACTGGTATTACCAGAATCCTTTATTGCTCAAGTTTTGAAATCGTTTCATGATGACATTGGCCACCAAGGAATAGAGAGAACTCTTTCAATCATTCAAGAACGGTTTTACTGGCCTGGAATGAACAAAGATGTTCACCATTATATAGACAATTGTGAAAGATGTATTTTATTCAAACACTCACAATTAGACAAAGCCCCTCTTGTCAACATTACCACAACTCATTCTTTTGAACTTGTGTGTATTGACTTCTTAACCCTTGACAAATGTAAAGGTGGTATTGAAAATGTGTTAGTGATCACAGATCACTTTACGAGGTTTGCACATGCAATTACAACAAAAAAACAAACTGCAAGAACAACAGCAGAAGCACTTATTACATAGTTTAATGATTTTGGTTACCCGGAAAGATTACACTCAGATCAAGGAGCAAATTTTGAAAGTAAACTCATTAAAGAGATCTGTAAAATCAATGGCATCACAAAATCTAGAACGACACCGTACCATCCTATGGGAAATGGAATGTGTGAACGATTCAATAGAACATTGATAAATATGATAGGCACTTTACAACCAGAGCAGAAACAAGACTGGAAGAAACATACTTAGTCTATGCATATAGCTGCACCAAACACAAGTCAACTGGATTCTCTCCCTTTGAGCTAATGTTTGGTGGCAGAATTGGAATACTCCCTGGGGATCTACAATTTGGTCTAACAACAAAGGCTAAAGACACCAAATTTATAGCGGACCTGAAAGAAAGAGTACAGAACTCGAAAGAAACAGCGCAGAAATTTATAGAAAGAGCCCAAATAGTACAGAAAAAGAATTATGACACGAAAATTAGAGGAAATGTACTACAAGCAGGAGACCGAGTATTGATCAGGATCCTAGCATTTGAAGGAAAACATAAACTTGTAGATAAATGGGAAACAGATGTGTACATAGTACAGAAACAGACAAATCCAGAAACACCAGTTTATGACCTAGTAAAGGAAAACGGTGAAGGAAAACCAAGACGTTTACATAGAAATTTACTTCTACCGATTGGATCGAAACTTAAGATAGAACCATCACCTCCAGGAACAGAAATACCAGAACACAGGAGAAGACCCGGAGTAAAGATAACTTGTCCCAAAGACAACACTTCCATTATTTACTCGGAGGCTTCTGAAGAAAAGAAGAAATGTAGTGATGAAATAGATGAGGAAAAGAAGAACAATGAAGAATATGAGGAAAAGGAGAGTTCTGATGATGCTACTGATATGATAAATATAGTAGTCAATCAACCTCAGAGTGACGACCCTACAGAGGTAAACGTGGATGAATCTGATTATCAAAACAGTATACACGAGATAGAACAGAGCGAGGAAATGAATGCAGATGTTATGTCAGAGCTGGATAGTATGACAGACACTAGCATTTCTGATAGTAACACTCCTATAAGTACAGAGGTAAAACAAGTAATCATGGCAGAAGACGCAGGAATGAATATATCAGATATTAGTCAATCTGGTATTTCTGAAAGAGATTATAGAGTAAGTGAGACAGAACAAAATGATTTGGTTGAATTAAATACGAATATCATTAAGCAGGATCTTGCAGTAAAGCAAGATATGGCCAACTTGCCTAGAGATGACAGTATTGTAATGTTGACAGAAAATCAACATGGAGATGATATGCCTATAACACCTCCGTTTGCACATAGTACGGGTACTAACGATAAATCTATTTCAGATAAAACTGACGATAATAGGACAACACCGATTATTCAACAAAGAGCAGAAGTTCCTGTAAGACGATCCACGCGGAATAAAAGACCACCTAAATGGATAACAATGGGTGATTTCATCATGAAGTTACAGAAGAAAGATAAATGAAATGTTCATATATAAATGTATTTTAATTGTATATATACCATACATGTGAAGTTATCATGCAATTACAGAGAAAGAAGAAATAAAATATTGAATTATGTGTGTGTTCTTCTTTGCTGTAAAACAACATGATTATGGTTGATAGCAGTTAACGTTTTTGATAAGAAGGAAATAAATCAATATGTAAACTGAACGTTAACTATGTGTTATTTCATTTTTATCATTGTCATTTGTAAATAAATATGTTATTGCTGTCATGTACCTGATAAATGACGAGGACGTCATTTCAAGGACAGGGGAAGTATGTAGTATGTGAATTATAAGGTGTAGAAATCACACTTAATAATGATCTTAAATAACAATCTTAACATTATATAACTTACATTACGACAAGTAAATTGATGTACAACTAAACTTGTATTCATCATATATAAAATAGACAGTGTACCTTTAAAATAAACCTGTAAGCAAATTAATACAAATCACTGCTTCAATGCACATCACTATAAACTGACCACACAAGTGACCAATCAGATCATTGCTTACCTGAAATGTATTTTCCCGCTTTCTGTCTTTGTGTCAGATCTTGGAAAAACACCTTAGAGTCTACATGAGTTTTCTTGAAAGTTGTATTGAAGTGAGCAGATTGTGAGAATGAACAAAGCCATGCATGTAAAAGGCCTCTAGAGCCAAACTCTAGGACCATAAATAAATATAGTACGGAGCAACGTACAGAGTGATACTATAATAAACTATTTATAAACTTATACTGGACTATTAGTATAACCTACTATACCCACATGAATAGCCCAGATATAACATATACATACACATATTCTTTCAAGGTTTATTTTTTGGCAAATGCTGGTTAGCGGTAGATGACGATTTTTATTTTGAGTGTTTGTAAAAAGGGGCGTTAGCATTAAGTTAAGCGTACTAGAGTTACGAGTGATTTTTTTTGTATTTATTTCGAAACATATTTAAAAGATGTCATTAATAAAAGGGAATATATATAAAATACATTATACATGCACACAATTTCGATAGTTTGAGGATTGGGTTGGGTGGGTGGGGTGTTGATTGTTGTTAGAAATATAATATAATTACAAAACTCTGGTGTAACCAGACCTAACCTAATTATTAGTAAGTGCAACTGGTCTGTGGTTTATCTAACTTCTTTTTTTTTTTTACGTTTTCAATTATTAATGTTCTCAATTCACACTCATTTTTTTTGATTGAATTGTTTTTTTATATATTACATAATAACACATTTTTAAAATACTAGCATCCGTCTAAGTGGAACTTTTAAATATCTTGTAACATGACACAGTAACTCGCAACACCGAATGAGATAATTTTGTACAAAAAAATAATATCACATGAAAAACTTGTAATTAAACACGTAAGTGGGTTTTAACAGTGCAGATACATCAGTTTAGCATTAGTTATATTTTCCTAATATTGTCATATTAAAACGGCATAACAAATCAATTTGTTACTATGATAATTTGTTAAATAAAAGTTACTATGATAATTTGTTAAATAAAAATGAAACGTTAACACACTTATGCGTGTGTTTTTTGACAAATCCGAATGAACATAATCTATTTCTTATGTGTTTAGTTTCATAGATGCATATAATATAAATAAAATTGAAAAATAATAATATTACACAATCATGGTATATATTCGATGTCAACACACCACGGGTGGCCAGTGTTTGCCAGTGATTTATGGCCTCTTTGATCTAAACAAACATCCTGTTTAGGACGACCAATTAGCCACGGGGCACCGTATAATTATGATTGGAGAAACCCTTTATATCTTTTGATCGCAATAAACAACTGCCATAAAACCCTGCGTTAGCGCCGCTTCATTTAACTGTTTTTTGCGTGATTATATATGTATGTAGGTCATATGGGTTTGAGAACTTATAGTAAAAAAAATACTATCTCCAGGACGCATAATTTATGGTTAAATGCATTGGAAAGCGCTCAATTGATACAGACATTAAAAGTTGTTGTTCGTTGTTCAACTGCTGGAAAGGACATTTAATTAACCAAAAGAGCACCAACACAGATGGGTTGAATAAGAGTTTTTAAATCATAATTAAAGCGTTTACATAGACAAAAAGTGTACCACTACATTCTTTAATCATATTTCTCGACAGCGAGGTGTTTTTATTGGAGGAATTAACTAAAATTAAAAAACCTAAAGCGGATTCCTACAGCATCGTCGTTGGATAGAATCGGCCATGTATGGCCGTTTTGGTCGACACTCTATGTCGTCTTTAAGACAAAATTAAGGTTTTTACATAACAAAAAGTGTACCACTACATCCGTCAATCATATTTCTTGACAACGAGCTGTCTATTTCCTAGGAATTAATTAAAACAAAAAAAATGTATAGCAAAGTCAAACAAGATGGCATTTCATAATCATTGGATGGAATCGGCATGTATGGTCGTTTTGTGCGATATCTATGCAATTGTTAAGACAAATTATTAGACAAAATTAAGGTTTTTGCATAACAAAAAGTGTACCACTACATTCTTCAATCATATTTCTCGACAGCGAGCTGTCTATTTTCTAGGAATTAAATAAAACAAATTAATAGAGAAGTACAAAAGGGTGCATTTAATCGGCATTGGCTAGAATCGGCCATGCTGGTCGATATCTATGCAGTCTTTGACACAAATTATTAGATAAAATAAAGGAGTTTTGCATAAAAAAAAGTGGACCACTACTTTTTACAATCACAGTTTTCGACGGCGAGCTGTTTATTTTTGAGGAATTAATTAAAACAAACAAATGTATAGCGGATTTGCGCCATCTCGACATCTCTGATAAACAATACTTTAACAAACACGGCCGACCAACAGTTTGTGCATTTTATTTTATATCAATCAATTCACTGTAAAGTAACGTAAAAATACCCAAAATGTCAATATCAACTATTAGTCATATAACAACAAACAAGTTCTGTGAAGTAAGATGACCTAATAATGCAAAACAGTCAAATATTTTACAATTTCACAAAGCAGAGAACTTCACCGATGGAAACAAAATGGCGGATATTCAGAAAAGTTTACCGCTAAAACGAGGTTCCTTCCACTTCTCGAAGCCATACGAGATTTCAGTCAGCTGCGCTATATCTCCATTACGGGTCACCATTCACTCTCTTCTTACTTCACTGAGGTTACTAGTGTTTTAATAGTGTCATTTATTTTATAGTGTTTCAATAGTTTCATTTAATTACGAAAACAGCATACTGTTACAATTATATTTGACTTAATAGTGACATACCTACACTTTTGCGTAGTACAGGGTGTTGAACATCTATTTATTATATATTTATTATATATACCATTAATCGTATAAACTGTGTAAACAGTCCCGTTTTGCGAATATACATATAGACTAGCCGCAATGCATTACACTGTACTGCGCTGTACTGTACTAGTCCTATAAAGCTTAATAGAGTTTTAATAGTGTCATTTCTTTTCCTCTCTTTTTTTTAGTTAAACAGCATACTGTCACGTCAATTATATTTGACATAGTGACATACTTACACTTTTATGTGGTACAGGGTGTTGTACATTTATTTATTATATTTAAAATTAATCCTATAAACTGTGTTAAGCCGCTATAAACATAGCGTGTGATAATTTCTAGAACTTAAGAGTATTTTTAGTTTGATAATCACTCCTTATTTTTTTTTTTTCCTAAATCATCTCAATAGTAACACTCCCCGTTCCCCCTACAAAAAACAAAAAACAAAAAAAACAACTAACAACAAAACATGTCTAATAGTTATCAAAAAGTACTGGGCGATGCCCTCTCCGCCAGCGACGACCATCATATTCTTCATAACACTTGGGACCATAAACTTTTCTTTAAATCTAAGGTGGGACAAGCAATCACAAAAACAATATCCTTAATCAAACTTTCAGGACTAATCTCAACTAAATTTCCAAACAAAATCAAAAGAGTTGTCCCACTAAAATCTGGTGACCTCCTAATTGAAACAACTTCGGCTGAAGCCAAATCCCTCATCTTAAATAACACTCCCCTCTTCTTAGGAGATATTGAAATCTCAATTAGCATCCGTACTGGGCGATGCCCTCTCCGCCAGCGACGACCATCATATTCTTCATAACACTTGGGACCATAAACTTTTCTTTAAATCTAAGGTGGGACAAGCAATCACAAAAACAATATCCTTAATCAAACTTTCAGGACTAATCTCAACTAAATTTCCAAACAAAATCAAAAGAGTTGTCCCACTAAAATCTGGTGACCTCCTAATTGAAACAACTTCGGCTGAAGCCAAATCCCTCATCTTAAATAACACTCCCCTCTTCTTAGGAGATATTGAAATCTCAATTAGCATCCCTTCATCTACTATTAGAGACGGAGTCATCCAACATGTGCCACTTGACACTGACATGGATGAACTAAAAAAGGAATTCGTGGACGAAAATAACAAAACTCCACACATCATCTCACTCACCATTTAAAAAAAACAAATTTGGACTAAATACAGGGGCAGTTAAGGTCGTCGTCGGTGGGGATACACTCCCAAAAACTCTTAAAATTCACAAAACATTTACCTCATTTGAAGTGGAGGAATTTGTCTCCCCCCCAATTAGATGTTTCCAGTGTCAGGGCTTTGGGCACAAAATCAACAAATGCAAAGGAACTTTATCTTGCGCCAAATGTGCCCAAGCCCATCACACTGGAGACTGCTCCTCCACAAACTACTGCTGTTCAAACTGTGGAGGCCCACACACTACTAGGTATAGGGGATGTTCCGCCTATACCAAAGCTGTAGAAATCACTAAAATTACTCAGTCAAAACAAGTTTCTTGGGCTGTGGCCATTAAAATTCATAAGGACTCGAAACATTTAAGACACCGCTCTATCTCCCCTAAATCTAATGTCTCAGCACTTGAACATCACTTCGAAAATAACTCTTCTAATGTTCCATTAAATCACGAGAAATTAAAAAATCAATCTGGGTCACAGAAAAAAGTGATTGGGATGTTGATCCTGAACCCCCAACTCTTTAATACAAAACATTCAGAGATACATTCTCTACTAGATATCAAAACCCGTCCATTTAAAAAAAGTCAAACTATATTACATTCTCATAAAGCCCCTTTATACAGACAGCCAAGGAAGGTATTGCTAAATAAACGAGCCACAGTCTTTGAAACCCTTCCATTATTTAGATCCAGATTAAAATACATTCCTTCACTACTTGAAATTAAGACCCGTCCGTTTAAAATCCACTCCCCAGATACCGTCCATCCACAGATCCCCAACAATATACAGGATTCAGTTCCCAAAGTCCCCCAGCCCCAACTCAATCCCCTAAAACAGGACTCTACTAAACTTAACTTATCTAGTTCCCCTGCCACCCCCACCTATATGGCCACACCAATATTATTTCCAAATACTACATGTATCCCTGACAAGGTAACCTTAATAACAGGGACTACAACTAATCAAACCAAAACAGAAAACATGCAAACGATAAATATAGCTCCCGCTGACAAAACTATCACTTTAGATAATGAGCTAGCAGTTGACACCGAAATGCTCTCTAGCTCTTTTTGGAATCAGAAAATAATTAAATTTAGCAGAGGTCAGGATAAGAAGATCCGCCGACTTGGCAAACCTCTCCTCTCTTCTCCTCCTCTAAACCAACACCCCCTTAATATAGAGGAGATTACAAACCCCATAGAGGTCATTCATACCATAAATACACCCCCTCCTAAGGAAATAAGTATATTACCTCCCATTTTGAATACTATTACAAACGGAGCTATAACCTACTCTTCAGATCCCCTAACCCCTTTAAATCCCCCTTGTATTGACACTACAACAGAGATCCATGAAACAGAATACTCAAATCTCAAGGACTCTATTTATATTGATATCTCCACCAGAACTATAGACTGTTCCTTTCAAAAATCATCTGATCCTGTCATGAAAACTGGTATTAACAATACACAAACTCCCCAAAACTCTCCAGTTCAGTTTAATCCCCTTTACATTGATAGTTTCACAAGGGATAGTGACAGTTCTTCCCAAAATTCACCAGAACATGCCAACAAAACGGCTATAAATAATCAAATAACCCCCATTAACTCTCCGGAGATAGGTCCAAAACAATCTACACCTAACATAGCCACCGCTTCAAAATTGGATCTCAAACACCAAATCTCAAATAAGTCCAACTGCTCATCCGTTTTCTCACCTAATACCTCTACAACAATTAGTGATAGCAGCATTTTTAACGTAACTCAAAATACTTCTATAATATCATCCGGAGAAAGTATAGATTCAGATTGGACGTCAAATTATAGCTTTTTTAACAAATCAATTCTCGACCTGGTGGAACTAAACGAGACCCCCACCCCTAGCATCCCAACAATAATTACACCCATATTATTACAATCTTCCTCCCAAACTTCCCCTTATAAAATAAGTGTATCTGGGTATTCGAAAACCATGATTCAAAAATATTGATATCTTAACGAAAGTTACAATTAAACTACTAAATGAATAAACTAGACCCAGTGGCCCTTTGTTAATTTCCCATGTACAGAGAGAAATCTTTAGAGCAATTCAACCATTGACTAAAGACCCCTTACTCCAACAACCCCAACCCCCTATTATTGAATACAAAAGGGAAAACACCCATAAGTCTAGTATAGTTGTTAACAAAATAAGTAGGATCTCCCGTGTCCTAAAAACACCAAAAAAATTACAAGGAGCTCTAAAGGTAACAAAAACACCTAGAAAATTAATTATATCATCGATAAGCTCAAAAAAACAGAATACCTCTGTGAAAAATAGGATAAACAAACTGTTGAAATGAACAAGCTAGTAAACATAATATCTTTTAACGCGGGGGGACTAACTCATATAAAGCACGCAGAAATAAAACTGTTCTTAGATCTAAATCCAGAAATTGACATTATATGTCTGCAAGAAACTAAATTTAACAAAAACAATTTTAAAACTATACCGGGATTCAGACATGAATTCAAATTCTTTAAAAATAAAAATAACAATGATTGTGGGGGGGGTTGGCCGTCTATTTTAAAAATTACTTTAATTTCTGAAAATATAAATATAGAAAATCCTAGGGACGACAATGATAATACTACAATTGAAGTCCAGCTATTCAAAGTGTTATACAAAGACTACATTTTTATTTTATCTAATCTTTATTCAGGAAACTGTGATAGCAGATCATTAAATAAAATTAGCAAGAAAATAAATGAGCTTAATATAAATCACGTCTTAATAACTGGAGACTTTAACGCCCATCACCATGCATGGGGATCAGAACACTCCAATAAAAAGGGTAAAGAAATTCTGTCTTGGGTTGACGAGCAGAATTTAGTCCTTCTTAACGACGGCTCCCCAACTCACATCGATAACAGAACGGGCAACCTCTCAAACATTGATTTGTCTTTCTCTACCATCCCCCTCTCTCAAAAAACTCAATGGACAGTTCTAGATGATAATTGGGGGTCTGACCACTTCCCAATTTATATCTCTATACAGCTTACAAATGATAAGATATCACATGAACAATATAATCAAGATAAATAAAACTGACTGGGACCTTTTCAATATTCTATGTAAAGACTTAAATACAGAATAATTATTCTCAGAAGATATTAATATATTTAATAATAATTTAACTGACGCAATATTGAATATAGTACATCAAAGTGTCCCGATTTATAATAAAATGCCAAAAAAGAAAAATGTCCAATGGTGGAATTCGGAATGCAAACAGGCGGTTAAAAAACGCAAATACATGTTGAATAAATTAAAAAAAGACCCGTCCGAAACAAATCTATATAACTTTAAAAATGCAGAGCTTGACTCTAAAAATATTATATCATTAGCGAAGAAAAGTAATTGGGAAGAATTTATAAATACCTAAAACTTTTTGGACAAAGATTAACAAAATACGTGGAAAATCATCTTCCTCGGTGCCACTGTTAAAAACAAATCTTCTTTATGCAACAACGAGCAAAGATAAAGCTAACATGTTGTCCAAGCATTACGCCCGAGTTTCGAGTAAGGACAATCTTCCTAAAACTACAAATGACTATCAAGATAATTTTGAAACTGATTTTAACAATAAAATTAATAACGACATTCAAGAGGATATAGACCCTACTCTTAATCTCCCCTTTAATATACTGGAATTTAGAGACGCAATTAATAGCAGAAAAAATTCCGCCGTGGGACCTGACATTTCCTATCAGTTATTTAAATACATGCCTGAATCCACCTTAAGTATTTGGCTTCTCCTTTATAATAAAATCTGGACTTCCAAAACCTATCCGGTCTCCTGGAAACTGGCCTGTGTTATCCCGATTAAAAAACCCAATAAGGACTCAAATGATCCTAAATCCTATAGACCCTTCAGCTTAACTTCTCACCCTAGTAAATTAATGGAATATATGGTAAAAAATCGATTAGAACACTTCCTAGAAACTAAACACTTATTCAATAAATTTCAATCAGGTTTCAGGAAGGGCCGCAGTACACAAGATCAGTTGGCCAGATTACAACATGATATAATATTTGCATAAAACATTGGCCATTCTGTAATTGCTATATTTTTAGATTTACAAGCAGCTTTTGACCTTGCTTGGAATATAGGGATTCTTACTAAATTATTTGATTTTGGCATTAGAGGAAATTGCTTCTCCTTCATTAAGGCCTTTCTTCAGGACAGGAAGATAAAAGTTCAGGTTGATGACTCTCTCTCCGATGAATTGAATGTTGTTTAACGGCTCATCAACACAGTATAGGTTATTTAGAGCCGCCCCAAAGAGAGGGGAAGGATACATAGGAATCCGGGAACCTGCCCTACTCTTATTATCGAATAGATTCCTATGGTTCTTTAACGTGCTCGGAGGATAGACTGATGCACGGGACCGCCCGGTTTACGTCCCCATCCGACGGACGAGGCTAAGGGAAAGTGTATTGCCCAATGACACACCGACGGAACTCAGTGGCACCACGGAGGATTGAACCCGGGGCCTCCGGTTACAAATCCGCCGCGCTACCGCGCCAGCCCTCTCTCTCCGATGAAGAATCATTAGAGAGAGGTACTCCCCAAGGTTCCATAATATCCCCCCTTCTTTTCAATATTCTTATTAACGACCTGCCAGATATCGTTAAAGACACTGGCATGGTTGTTAGCCAATTTGCCGATGATAGCAGCACATGGGTAACGGGGAAAAATTTAAATAAACTACAAACTAAAGCTCAAAAGGGCCTAAATTTAATATGGGAATGGGCAAATAAATGGGGCTTTAAATTATCACCTAATAAGACAGTGGGAATTATTTTTGGCAATACCACCCGTGAATCTGTCGACCTTTTTCTAGGTGACACTAAACTTATATTTAGTAAAACAGCCACATTTTTAGGCATTATTTTTGATAGAAGACTAAACTTTACAACACATATACACAATTTAATAGCTAAATGTGAGAAAGATTTAAATTTATTAAGAATGTTAAAAGGAACGGACTTTGGATCAGATAGAAAATCTCTAATTATATTATATAAAACCCTTATTAGACCAAAAATAGATTATGGTTCTCACGTTTATTCATATGCTTCTTCCTCATTATTACAGCAACTCGATATAATTCAAAACAAAGCTCTAAGGATAGCACTAGGCGCACTTAAATCTACCCCAAAACATATTTCAGAACACGAGGCGGGAGTTCTCCCCCTCCATTTACATGGAGAAGAGCAGACGCTGAGATACTGGTCTAGATCCCAGACTAATAACTTAACTAATCCTGTCAATGACATTATAAAACCTACTTATTGTAAAAATAAATTTAAAGATAGGCCCAAACCCTTTGGCTCAGTCACATTTAATCTTGTTGAAGAATATACATTAAATGATATAAACATCCTAGACTCTAGTAAAAAAGATATCCCCCCATGGACTTTACTTACTCCAATAGTGGACATAAACCTTTCAAATATGATTAGTAAACAAGATATTAAGTTGGCCTTCAACGAACATATAGAAAATAAATATATTTCTCATGTTAACATTTATACAGATGGATCAAAAGACCCAAATACCGGTAGAGTAGCATCTGCTTTTGTCATTCCAACTTTAAATATCACCAAAATAAAAAGAATTACAGATAGCTTATCAATATTTACTGCTGAGCTGATCGCGATAAAAAATTCTCTCAAATGGATCTACAAAAACAAACCTCCATACTCAGTTATATTTTCGGACTCCCTATCTAGTTTAACAGAAATAAGGGATAGAACAAGCAAATCAAGGCCGGACCTTATTTCAGATATTTTAATTCAGATTAATGATTGTTACCTCTCAAACCTCTCAGTTACATTCGAGTGGTGTCCGGCCCATGTCCAAATACCTGGAAATGAAAAATCAATCTGTCCCATTAGCCCCCTCAGAAATATACTCCATCATTCATAAAACAATTAACATGAAATTAAACCATTATTTAATAGAGCAAACATATAAATATAATACTATTACAAGGCTCAGCAATTTTTTTAGAAATCATGATCTTTTTTCAACCAATAAATTAATAAATAAAGATATCTCTAGATTGAGAATGGGATACAATCTACTACCAGCAAGTATGGGAAGTCATATAATAAAAGATCTGCATAAAGATTGCCCCTCTTGCTCTGTTCCATTCACCATTGAACACTTCCTCCTTGATTGTGATCAGCTAGATGTAACGTGAAATAACTTGAAATTTAAACTTCAACTTAAACTTCAACAACTATCTATTCCGTTTAACCTTCCAAATATTCTTGACCCTGATAAACGGAATAGAGTACCAGTCTTTAGTGCGCTTAGTGACTTCATTAAGGATTCACACTTCCAAAAGAAGATTTAACTTTTTGTATCTTAGCTGGATATACAATATATATAGATCATGTGTATAACATCTATACCTATTCATGAGCCAGTTAGGTTATGTGACTGATCCGGCGGACGCGTTGGGGCGATTTTTGAGTCTGATGACAACGCAGGCACAACGGTCCAGGACCAATCACATACACTTTTTATATATATATAATTTTACTAAGTTATTTATTCTCTCCCTAAGGGTGTCTTTAATGTTTATCTTATAAACAAAAATAATACTAAGTTACTTAGTGTTCTCCACTGCATCCAATCTGCATAAACTTCATATGAATAATATAAACTACTTTATTGATTCAGTTAGGTTATGTGTCTGATCCGGTGGACGCGTTGGGGCGATTTTTGAGTCTGATGACAACGCAGGCACAACGGTCCAGGACCAATCACATACACTTTTTATATATATAATATTACTAAGTTATTCATTCTCTCCTTCCAAATAATCCTGACCCTGAAAAACGGAATAGACTACCAGTCTTTAGTGCGCTTAGTGACTTCATTAAGGATTCACACTTCCAAAAGAAGATATAACTTTTTGTATCTTAGCTGGATATACAATATATATAGATTATGTGTATAACAGCAATACCTATTCATGAGTCATATGATCCCTTATCTTATATTCCTGTTAGCCCCAACCTGTTAGTATTATACAGTATAATCATCATCAGAACAATAATCATCAATCAAATTTAACTGACTTTTCTCTTTACCCTTCCCACTACTATGTTTTAGAATTTGGACTGATTCATAATCTATCACTGATGGGGACCAACTTAGACTCATCAGTGGGTATAAACTCTGTATTGAAAATACAGACAGTTTACTACCTCCAATTGGAATAGATCTCATTTTTAACGTATTTTTTTTCTTCTGTGAAGACGAGCATCGGCCGTTAATCTGTTCCTAATGGATACTTGAGACTAATCAGTCCCATTGGATCCACGGGATACTATATATTTTAAATAACTTTAAACATCGGCATTTTGTAATGGACTAACGTCCGTCCTGCCCTATTTACAATGTAACAGGTTTTCATCATATTATCTTATGTTGGATTTTAGTATGGTAAAACGTTTCCTACGAACCCATGCTTGATTAACGACAGGTGCTCGACTTTCCTGTCTATATAGTAACAATATATTGTATGTCCCCACCGGTCCCGCTGTGTGATTTTAATAATTATCCGTTTTTTATGATAAGTTAATAGAAATTCCTGGCTGTCCGATTTATTTGTATATATGCTTAAAAGATTGGTTTTACGTCGACAGCTGGGAAGAAACTATTTTTTAGTCTTGTCTGACGCACACATCGGGATAGGGGGGAAATAATATTAACATGTAAATCCTATGTATACTTCTACCTCGTGCCCTCCCCAGTGTGGCCTCCACGCGGCTTTGGTGGAGGGACACACTCCATTTGACGTGCTTACTCTCATAGCGCACGCCGCTTTTGGCCCAGTTATATATTGAGAGATCTGGAGTGATGTCCTACAAACAACACTGGGTTATTTTATCATGTTTTAAAAATATATGTTTACATCTAATGATGTCCATTCCTTCTGGAAGGGAGCACGAGGCAGATAAAACATGGAGTATGTATAAATGTAAATATTAAGATAGAATAATTTTTTAAAAAAGAAATGGTGACGCGCTGGCGTTGGAATATATTGTATCCACAATATAAATAGACCAATCAGAGCTGAATATAAACATCTAAGGGCAGTTAATATACTATATTATCTTTTATTTAATCGCCTTCTGAATTCACGGCCAACCCTACCCAACTGACACAGTTGTCTACCTGGTTCTTGTCATTGTTGAAACAATTACTCCCCCATAATTTCCCCTTCCAAAATCTATTAATCACCTACCGAACAGCTCGCCAAAAGGCCTAGTGCCATAGGGCGAGCCAAAATAAAAACTATCACTCACATTCAAAGTGTTACTGTTAACAGATAACTAAGAAGAAACTTAAGTCAAATTGTTAGCTAATTAATTGCGATTACAGTCAGTTAACTTAGCTAACTCCGCCTACTGTACAAACATCCTATAGTTACAATTGTATTGGTCAAATTTTGTTAGTTATTTACTTATATAATAAAATTATAATGAATAAACATTCACTTGGTTAACATCATCATTCCCACCTACGCACTCGACCGGTCAAGACGTCTTATGTCAACCGGTCTACTGGTGTGAATTGATTTTTTACAAGGGAACACTATTTTAATATTTTAAATATCTACGGGTAGTGTTTAGTGTTTTGGGTTTAGATATATAGCAGTCTCATACAATATATGTTTGCTCTCTGATTATTATCAGGGAGCAAACAACATAGACTGCTTGAGTGAGGTTTTTACTTCGTGACATGGGTGGTAAATCCATCCCGCCATGCAGTATAGCCCACAAGTTTGTTTTATATACACTGGACACTGAATTCTATCAGAGGATAATAGTTTTTATTTGACTTTCGATAGATTATAGAGTTTGTTTATGCCAGTATTGGCTATATTTTTGTATCTTGGTGAGCACTATTTTAAATGCAACGTACCTACCTATTGTTATCAGTTTGACACATTCGCCCAAATCACAATAGTCTATTTTTATCTAGTG